>BRDA01091833.1:0-20098 GCA_036984385.1 Crenuchus spilurus
TTGTGATTTCTGGATGTTTTCTTTTAGATTACGTCTCTCACAGTGGACATGCACCTAAGATGAACATTTCAGACCCCTCCATGATTTCTAAGTGGAGAACTTGCAAATTCACAGGGATGTTCATATACTTATTTTCCTCACTGTATACTGTGATCATGTTCTGTCTGACTAGGCACACTACCTTATCCTAACTATGTATATACTCCCACTCCTGGGGAGGGTAACAATGGTCTTGAATTTCCTCCAGTTGTACACAATGTGTCTGACTGTGAATTGGTGGAGTCAAGACTCTTTAGAGATTGTTTTCCAGCCTCATGAGCATCAACACACAGTTTTCAGAGCTCCTCAGAAATCTCCTTTGTTTGTACCATGATACACTTCCACAAACATGTGTTGTGATGAGCAGACTTTGATAGATCCCTGTTCTTTAAATAAAACAGGTGCCTACTCACACCTGATTGTCATCCCATTGATTGAAAACACCTGACTCTACTTACACCTTCAAATTAACTGCACAAATATGTCATATTGGATTATTTTCCTCAATAAGTAAATTACCAAGTATAATATTTTGTCTCATTTATTTAACTGGGTTCTCTTTATCTACTTTTAGGACTTGTTTGAAAATCTGGTGATGTATTTATGCAGAAATATAGAACATTCTAAAGGGTTCACAAACTTCCAAGCACCACTGTAGACACTGAATTATTTGTGGTAGATACAAAATAATTCATAGGTTATACTGTATAATTCACAGTGGATACCAAATTGTTCTTTTTTGTTACTGAACAATTCATACTAGGTACTGAATAATAGTTTATTTTTTACTTAGTTTTACTTAAATTTATTTACTTTAATAGGGTAATAATACCATAAAGGACTCAAAGTTTGGCTTACAGTATGTAGTTTCTCTGGACACCCCTAAATGTTTCTAGTCATTTTACATTACGTAACTATTAAAATGTAATTGCATTATATTGTAGTTTGAGGAATAAAGAGTTATATCTGATTGTAAAAATGGCAAAAACATTTTCTACTCTCAAACACTAATGTGGGTTGAAAGTTTAAAATCTGCACTTTCAACACAATTTCTTATTTCAATGAGCTACAAGTCAGAAATGATTAAAATATGAACTGGGACCCCAAACACACTCAGATCATTTATTTTCTATTAGATTTCACATTCTGAAGGTTCCAGCCTCTCAAATAGGCCGAATACTGACTCTAACATTAACGCTTGCTCGCTTTCACTCTCCACAGAGACTCAGGAACCCATATATTTGTTTTAAAAGATTTTCAACTAGGTCAAAATCAGCCCTGCAAAATACTGTGGCTGCTTGGAGTTTATTTTATCCTTTAATTTCTCTTTGCGCCGGTTTATTTGGCTCATCGTACCCCCTCAGGTTATCTCTCGGTGTGAAGCATCGTAACAGCAACTCAGCTGGGATTAAAATTCTGACTAAATCAACCCACTTAACCACCACAACGAAGGGAGAGGTACTTTCTGTCATGTCCGAGTTAGAAATCTTTCAAAATGGTGAGTGACCATCAAAACCTCAGATGTTGTCACGTCACATCTAAGTAAAGGTGCCGAAAGGGTTCCTGACACAACTCAGAGTGGAGAATTAGGAAAACCTGAATACCCTTATAAGGAAAGTTAAAGACAGTGAAAAGATTTCTGCTCAAAATCAAGAAGATGTTGTGGGGGAGAAATCTGCGTGACACAGCCAGGCTAACAGTCATTGGCCTTTCTTGACTTTTTCAGAGCATCTACATTGCCAGTCTCCTTGTGTGATAAAAGAGATTATGGTGCTGTATGTTTACAGGCATTACTGGGCTATTTAAGCTACTATTGAGTTATAGTGTTTGTTAGCAATATAAGCCTCATAGCTATTCTATGGAACCATAATAAAGATTGGGACTTGGTTTAAGTGGGTGGAGAGAAATTTTGGTGATGTGGGTGTTAAGTAGGTAACAATGCTCCCATCTAGCAGACTGGGGTTCAAACCCTAGACTTCACAATAAGACACTATACCAGAAAATGGTCAAGATGACTAATGCTACAGATGTAACATGACAAACTGTAAACTATTGTTGGCTCTTCTATAAATAAATTTTAAAAAAATTGAACTGAAACATTATTCTCTCTTGGCTGTATTCCTAAAATAACAGAGGGGATGCTTGTGGATGTGTCCCCCACCCCCCACTTACCTAATAGTGGCAATAACCAATCATGGCCCTTGCAGCACCACTGATATACTTTTGGGAGACTCAGTGTACAAGAAGTCCATTCTCAGTACACCTTCACTACAGCAGCTCTAGAACATCCCACAAAGTTAGAGGTTTCTGAGATGCTATCACCCTTCACCCTCTACCCCAGGGGTAGGCAACTCCAGTCCTGGAGTGCCGGTGTCCAGCACAGTTTGGTGATGTCACTGCTCTGACACTACAATTAGACATGCTAATTGCCCTCTGAGTTGAATCAGGTGTGTTTGATCAGGTAGATCACCAAACTGTTGCAGGAAACCGGCACTCCAGGACTGGAGTTGCCCACCCCTGATCTACCCCATTATCATCCCCAGGGAAGAAGCCACAAGGTTGGGCTCAAATGAAGACAGGAGAGCAGCAGGTAGTGCACAGAGCAGAATCCAGAGCAAAACTAAAGACCGCCTGAACAAGCACCTCAGTAAACTAAAACAAGGCGCTCTGCTGCACCACCTACTGCACCACTGAGGTTGGAAGATACACGACAGCTCAACGTTATAAGGCACCTCCAGTCAAGATCAAGCAGCTTCCAGGAGAGCCTAACCAAACACACACAGAGAAATTCAGTGTGGTGGGGTGAGAGATTCCACCCTCTACCAGGTACAACACCACCAAGAATGGACCTTAATAAACATCATGCTACTTGAACACAAACAAAGCTTATGTGCACCAAAGAGAGAGAGCCCACCCTCCACCAGGTCAAGTGTCACGCCTTAGAAAATGTACACACCACTCAAAGATTCTGGAATAAACTGGTCGGCCCACAATGAGTACCCAGCCTTACGAGGAGACCAGTCGGAAGTTGCAGATTTATGGGCAAATCCCTCCCGGCGAAAACTAAAACATACAAGACAGAAAGTCAAAAAAGTCTCTGACCTCAGAGAAGAGAACTCAGGAAGGTCCAGAGGCTGAACACTTTAGACCGTTTAAAGAGTCAGGGATGAGAAATACCACTAGTTACTGCCCAAAAATGTTGAACCAATGTTGGTGACTATGAATATAGAAGAATATATAATTATATAGTACATTATAGTACAAAAGAAAAGTATTAAAATGGTATTAACATTATTATGAATAATTATAGTGATAGCATGACCAAACACAAAAATTGAGAGAGAAGCAAACAAACAACATGGGCTGAAGCTCCATGAAAGAACCGTCTTAAAAGTGATGAAAAATAAAGAAAGTAAAGGGTTTATATCACGGAAAGTCATCATTTAAAATAAATGAGTTTTAAAATGTCTCATTCACTTCCAAGGCCATATGTGTGACCCCGCCAGGGAAAATCAGGTCAAAGTCTTTTTTTTTTCAAAATTAGTTTTTTTCAAAGCAACTTTTTTGTGAATTTTAGTTTTGTTTTTATCAAAATATGTACTCCGATAGATATCTGAGATCATTATATTTCATTTACAGCAATAATACTGAGTGGCTAAGTCATTTGTCGCCAATCTGAATGACACGATATTGACACAATATCTCAATAAGTTGCCCAGTGACTTTGGCCTGGTTTTCCCTGGCGGGGACACATATATAAACTGCAAAACCAACCTGTTTCAAATTCAGTAATTCTGTGATGTCACTAGGGGTGGACACCCATTGATCCTCATTCTGAGTGGTGGTGTTCCCCAGTGACTTTTTTTTAACAGATGGTAGGTCCTCCCCTGGATGTCACTAAAACTTTTGTATTTATTGACTTATTTAGCACCACCTATTCATAGGAAAGTATTTTTTAAAGAGACACAACAATGGAAAGCCAATCAAAACAATGGTGATTTACATACATTGGCCTTAAAGGCACAGTGCAAAAAAAAAAACCTGTTTTCTTCTGAGGGATAAAGAGAGGTTGGAAAATAGTAATGTAAACATTAATTCTGACTGTATTTGGTACATAGAACCACACAAACGTTGTTGGACAAGAAGAAAATGTAGGATATCAGCCCTTTAAATACACATTTTAGGTGATGTTTGAAAACAGCAGGAACCTAGAATCACCCAGACCTCTGTTGAGCTATTACAGGTGGTGAAAAGGGATTTAGGTCACTAGAGCAACAAAACGCTCTATACTGTCTTTACAGAGTCAGCATCTTAGTAAGACTGTGCCATCACGTCTGGAGTTGCTGTGACTGTAAGGCTGATCTAATTGTAGGACATCCTGGGGTTAGTTTTCAGCTGTGTGTGAGTGTGTGTGACAACCAACCTGACCCAGTGCTTCTGGCCTCCATGACTGAGAAAATCCATCTATAATGGATAAGCATCACTGTAAAGCCACGCAGTCATACCGCACGGTGTTCATAATTACTGTTTCTGCACCCTCATCATCTCAACATTTTAATGACACCCAGAGTTCTGCCTCTTATAATTAGGACCCTTCTCAGTGATGGCTTAAGGTGATCAGGGGTTCCTAGTAAGGGTGAGCGAGTACACCACTATCTGTATCTGTATCTTTTCAACCATCTAAATGATCTGTATCTGTACTCGGAGTGGGCGGGGCTTTAACCGGAATTGGGTGTGGTTTAACCGGAAGTGGGTGGGGCTTAAACAGGTACATTATTTTAAGTCTGAAATTGATATGGATTGATCAGAAGTTGCTATATGTGTTGTTTATTTGAAAACTATTTACAGAACAGCCTCAAAATTGAGTTTTAAATCAATGGTTTTGATCACAAAAGTAAGAGAACTATTTACAGAACAAGTTTTTTTTTATAAACTCAGAACATGAATATTTTTAAGTGGATGAATGAATACAACTCATGCAGTTGGAAATTATGAACTACTAAGTATGCATGAACAAGAGTTGTCATTCAACACAACTTCCTTTTTTATTTATGTATTTTTTATTTTAATGTTATGATCAAACTGATTTTTTTTTTATTTTATTTATTTATTTTTAATACTTAACATTCTCCACACAAACTTAAACAATGTTGATTATGGTGTGTGTGTGTGTGTGTGAAACTGAGTAGCCAGTCGCGCACAGCGTACGCTCAACCGGAAGCGACCATCCACCTGGAGGACTGCATCGAGCACTAGGGGGATCACCCAGGACAGAGTGCCAACCATACCTGGGCAAACCGGAATCCCCAGCGGAAATTCACACAGACACAGGGAGAACGTGGACTCGAACCCAAGACCTCAGTACTGAGAGGCGAACGTGCTAACCACTAAGCCACCGTGTTGCCCACTGTCATTCCAGTGTGGGAAGGGTGTCCCCTGGCAGCTGTCATTCCAGTGTGGGAAGGGTGTCCCCTGGACACCTAGGTTGCAGAATAGGATGATCTGTGTGGTCATCTTCTGTGGTCCAAAATCAACCAAAATGTACATTTCAGAAACAGTGCTATATTTTGTGGAGGTTGTTAAGTAAAATTGTTTAATTTTATGCAATATAATTCAAGTCTATTACAATGAATAAAAAAATTAATGATGGTGGACAAACAAAACATATATGGTGAGAAATACTTCAGGTCCTGTTTGTTTGTCCATCATCATTAATTGATCATTTGGACAACTAGGTCAGTCCTTTGAAATGAGGAAGGAAAGGCTACAGTCTGTTCAAACAGCTCCTAATGAAGTGAGAATTAATAAGTCGAGTGAATTTCAGTAGGTGTCTGTGGTGTCAGTGACTCAGCCTTGTTGTTTTTTTTAGTTCTGTGAGCGAAACCACTTTGATCGTTATGTTCGTCCCTGTTCAAGGCCATGTAAGAGAATCGGTGAGTCAGCGATGAAAATTTGATGAGATGTCAAGGGCATGATGGGAATAAAAGATCACACCTGAGTTTCTCCAGGTGTAGGCCTCACTTCAGCAGTTTCAACAGCTAAAATTTCCTAAACATGCTCAAAATCTTGTGATTGTACTTGTATGTAATGTACAAGTTATGTACATTAAAAGTAATGTACATTGCATACATGTAATATAGAGAACATACATTCATGCTTGTAATGTACTTGAATGTAATGTATAAAATAAGTTGCACTATAATTTATAGTAATGCAGAAGATTGAGATCTCTTTTTTGTGTTCAGATTATGATCCATGATAATTCATCAATGAAGGGCCCAAATCTTAGAAATCCTAATTTGGTAGACAGAGTAGAGAATGGGTGGAGCCAAATTACTTTCATTTTAATTACGTAAAAAGATGAATGTATTTTATGTACACATGTATATTATGTACACAAAGTCATTTAGCACCAACACCAAACTAAGACTGATGAAAGCCTTGGTCTGGCCAGTAGCTACATATGGATGTGAAGCCTGGACACTGAAGAAAGAGGAAGAAAGATGTATTCAGGCTTTTGAGAACAAGTACATCAGGAAGTTGCTGAAGATCTCATGGATGAAGATGATAACCACTGAGCAAGTCTATGAGATGCTAGAACTCAAAAGGAGTTACTGATGCACGTTAAATCCCGCAAGTTACGTTACTTTAGTCATGTGATGAGGCAGCACATGAGAGCATTGAAGGAAGTGTTATGACTGGACTTGTGGAGGGAGTCAGAAAACGTAGAAGACCAAGAATAACGTGGATGGATAACATCAAGACATGGACTGGATTATCAGGTGCTAGCCTGCTACAAGCAACCAGAGACAGATGGCATTGGAGAGAAGTGACTCATCTGTGCAGCCTACCATCACGAAGCGATGACGGCGTGTGACATGACATGACACAAAGTGACATCTAAAGGTTTTTTGTTTTAATGTTGATACTGTTTGAATAGTAATTTATTCAAACTCGAAATGAAATATTCTAATTGTTTGAGATTTTTTATTTCTGCTTTTCATGAGCTATAAAGTAAAACAGTAAAAAATGAAAGAATCATTTACATTTTTTCAATTAAATTATGAACACAAATGATTTTTTGGAGATGCGTTAGTAGTAGGACTAAAGCTGGGTTTACAATGTGTGATAATCTGATTTTGTTGCTGTAGACCAAATCACATATCTCATATAAACTTCTTTAGGTGTTTGTTAAAGTTAGTGGACTTGGAGTTGGAACACAAATTTTGATGTACTCTACAGTGACTCATTTACAGCAACTGTGACCAACTATTGCAGTTTCCTGAGGGTAAACCTCATAGACTTTTATTTTATATGGTCTCTTGGAGCAAAGATGCACAATATAACTACAGTTTTGAGCACCTTGAATTATGTTTTCACCACATTTTCATCATCATTCATCATTCATCATCACATCAACTTTCTCTAACCCTATACATCAAGTACAGTACAATCACACATAGTTTCCCAGCCACCATGGGAGATCTCCCGAGTCCATGGTCTCAGGACGCCTAGCAGCTCTGATGTAGCATCATGTTTTAGCAAGGCACAGCTCACTTAACCTGGGAAAACAGTACACTCATAAGCACCCACTCATCCAGTATTTCACCTCACATAGTTTAGTCTTCTCCTGAGATTGCTGCCTTGCCGTGGTGGAGAAGCTTGAGAGTTCCTATGAATCTGAACGCAATACCGTCTGGAGCTGTGCTTCTGGTAGGGTCACCCTTGATGGTAAGGTCAAAGAGGAGGTTGCAGACAAAGAGCGATCACACTCCCCATCCAACGGGACCTGGAACTGTGGGCTGCAGCATGATTCTTACAACTTTCGGTGTAATGGTGCTTAGCTGCTAATAACACCCGATGTTGATTTTTACGATGAGGTGTATGCTATGAGCAACTGAGCACAACTTAGTCAACTGCAGGGCACAGATGAAAATAAGTAATAAGAACGACATACTGGCTCGGACGTCATGGTACTCACTGTGAGAGATGGGGATATTAAGAAGTGTACTACTGGCTCATCAATCGTTGTATTACAACCCAAGGAAAGAAGATTAACAAGCTAAACAGCAGACTTTGTGTCAAGATTGGACAGTGAAATGTGAGGGGTCTAAACTCACTTAGTAAGTCATCAATACTTGGTAGTGAATTGGAAAGACTGAACATCAGCATTTGTGGATTAAATGAGACTAAGTGGTCAGGCACTGGACACTTCAAGACAAAGGATGGACACAGTGCTGTACTCAGGCAAAATGGGTTAGGCTACATTTAATTTTTTCATTTTTTTGCAGAATAATAAGAGTATTGTCTAGTATGTAAGGTGTTTCATGCAAGTGGCCATAAACTCTTTGTGTCAAACACAGGACAAAGTGGAGAGACAATACTGCACCTTCTCCTGTATCACCTTCACTGTATGCCACACAAACTGATGAACCAATTCACCTCCAAAGCACCAGTGATCACTGTATCCTCCTCTACATGGTAACCAGAGCTCATAGACTGAGGTTTAACCCAAATTACATCACGACTGTACACGGTGATGTAATTCACACCACTTACACTGTCTAATCAGGTTAAATTTACTGCCTTTTACTGTAAGATCAAGGGAAACTAGCATGTCAGTGTGGAGACTAGAACTGCATTTAACATGAGTAAAACTCTAATGATATGCTGATTGATATAGTCAGTGAATAGAAATTTCTAAATCTGCTTCCACAGAGGGTGTGCAGATGAGTCAGAGAGTGATATTTATAATCAATGAACAAAGACCTCAACCTAAGTTCAACATTCTGGGAGCAAAACAAAAATTATATTGACCCGATTCAATAAAAGTGATTTAATTTTGAATAGATGTCAATATGATAGAAATGATAGGAAATATTTTAAGTTAAATAATAAATAATAATTTTTTTGTTGTTATCGTCAAGTAACACATTGCTATAAAGTTACATCAATAACTACAATAGGAACTATTAGACCCATTTTTAACACTTGATTTTGGCTTCATATACCACCTTAAAAAAGTTTCAGTACAACATCAACTATATGACCTGATAATTATTTTACATTTTGTGTCAACATACTGGATCAAAACAAAACATTTTTTTATTGTAAAAACACAAACATGCTCAATTAAGCATTTTAAAGATGGACAATGTTGCGTTGTGTTAAATGAAGTCTGTATCAGATGAGCTGTTACAGCAAATCAACAAAAAAAAACAAATGTAATTTAGAGAATCGACTTATTTTTCCACATTGTAGTTATTTAACCTATAAGACACTCCTGATTTTAAAAACTACTGCTAGTCTGTTTGACCTAAAACTTTTTTGAAACATGATAAACCCATTGGGAACTCAACGCTTAATTGGGTTAAATTGGGTGTTGAAGTGCACCATGTTGAAGCCATTTTCACAAAAGCTAAAAGGAGTATTTTCATTCCATTCAAATGACAATGGAAGTAAGAAGACCTCCAAGACCTTGAACACCACTGGAAGCACTCAAGGTCAAAACTTAGAGCAATGGAATCACCCTGCTGTGTAGAAAGCCTAAAATTTCAACAAGAGGCCTTTTTTCAGCACAACAAAGAAAACCTGCATGCTAAGAGCTAATGCTAACTGAACTGCAAGAAAGTATATATGACTTGGATAACAACACTAGCTAGTGTTTATATAAATAGTAGTTAAATGACTCAAGTAATGACACATCATGTTTCACCAATCAGTGGTCTGCATTTCATCTGGTTCCACACACATGTCCCAGTTCATTGAGCTTGATTCCTCAACGATAGCCGAAACCAAATTCACCTGGCTAATTGGATGTGGTACAATATCAATGAAGATAGATATTTTGAAGAGGGGACACCTACACACGTAAACCTCCTCTGATGCATGTGAAGTCAGCCACCAGCTCTTTTCAAACTGCTGCCAATACATCATCGCTGGGCAGCCCACATGCTTGGAGGAAACTGCAGTTCTGATACATCAGCTAACAGACACCTGAGCCATCAGACATTACTTTAGTAGTGGGTGCTGTATACTGAGTGACCTACTGACCTCAGATGAACATGACTTCACCTGTACTAGTGAGGGTCATTACAGTGACTCCTGATACAGATCCACCAGTCGACTTCTTGTAATCGATCCACGTTAAAGGTGTGTGTGTGTTGGAGGTGTTGCCATGTCATCTTTCATCAGTCTGGAGTCACTGATGTGTGAAGGGGTCTGCAGAACAAAGTAAACTGGACTTTAATTAAGCCTCTGGGGTCTGGCGCCAGGGGGGTCGAGGCTGTGTCCTTTTTGAGGGCTGTGAGTACACACTCACCTCTCAGCACGCATGTGGGATCTCAGCTGGACGCTGAGGATGGCCGGATTCAAATCATAACGGACAAAGAAACACCAACGGTAGTATCAGACACTCAGTGCTCAGTAATCAGCTGTATGTTAAACATCCAGCAAAGTTTAAACAGGGAAAACCAGTGGCAGCTGGTGAAAAATACTCTAGGTGAGGCTGTTTGCCATATTCAGTCAGTTTCCACAACCATCCCATTATTAACACAAACTGAAGGATAGCAGAGCTCTGTGAAAAAGTCAGTAACGATTTAATTGACATAAAACATCAGCATCAGTTGCATGTAAATGTGTAAAAATATAGTTACAGTTTATTACAAACAGAGTTTGGTTCTAAATTAAGACTAATTAGACAGAAACAAGAGTCATGTACTACATGTATATAATGTCAGATGTTCATAAAACCCCCAGACTGACTTCCTTTAGGCAACAGATTTGAGGATGCTGATTGGCTAAATTTATGTTGCTATGTGCGTGTCTTGTGTCAGCAGATTGGTGCTTGGCTGCTGCTTCTCTGACTGGGTGATATTTCTGTTCAGTCAGACGAAAGACAGAGAGACTGGAGCAGGAAGCTGTACTGTATATAAAGTTATATTGCATGTTTAGCACATACATTCTTAAATACGGAGGTATTGATTATTTAAGTTTTTTTAATTTATTAGTTTATTTATTTATTTGCGGTCATGGTACGTTTTTAAAGCAGTACAAAAACTGCGAACCTGGCAACCCTTTAAGCCACATCACCAGAACAGCTGTAGTTACTGATACCTTCCTCATTACCACAGCAACCCAAGCAGATAGACTTGTGGTGTAAGACGGACAAATCCGATCTGATCGCTTTCAAATAACTGTGTGAACAGACATCTCAACAGATCTGATTTTAGAAACAAATCTGATTTGCCTGCAGTCTGAACACAGCCATATTAGACTTGGGGAAGGTTTCCTTAAGGCAGACTATGTGCATGTATATTGCGGACCCAGAAGAACAAAATAAGCACAACCCCTGAGACTTTCAATTCTACAAAAATCCTAATTTAGATCATTTACACCAAGTCAGCTCACATATAGCTTTGCACTTGAGCTCCACGACTGACATAACTAAGATTTTAATCAAGACCACCTTTGTTGAGTATTGTACTACTGAAAGTGCAGCAGTGTGAAAGTTACATTACTTCATTACAGAAAGTAATTACAGTACTGTTCTACATTACTTTATACCTCATTACCTCCAACAGTGGAGCTGAACTGCATGTGAAAGGGGAGGAAAAATGCATGTTTTGAGCTGCAAACAGCAGCTGTGAACTTCTTTACTCTCTTATTAGAGCATGACAGCTCCAACACGCAGCTACAGTATCTTCAAACACACACACACACAATGCTTAATTACGTTAAATATCGATTACTAGCACAACAAAGCTTCATATTACACACACACAACTATCGTCATTTCACACAAATCCCACATTTTCTGATCTTCTTCCTACCAACAGCATAAAAGGCTTTTGTTTAACTCTAGCATTCGTTCCTCTCCTCTCACATCCTGCTTTCCTGGTTTGATGTTTGCCTTTGAGCCTCCAACACACGTAAGAAAGCAGAACATTCACTTTCATATGTTTGGAGACAATCTCAGTACCCCATAATGCACCTCAAACAGCTAATGAAAGTTACACTCATAAATCTTTACTGCACTTCTAAATATACCTCCCTTAAACAGCAAATAATAATCAGCACTGCAGTGAGACTGATGTGGTGGTGGTGTGTTAATGTGTGCTGAGTAGCTCAGACACAGCAGAGCTGTTGACGTTGATGTTTCCACTCTACCTTGTAAATGTAAAGTCAGAGACTGTAGGTCTGTGTTGGTCCTCTGGTTCTTCATTGGTGCTCAAAGGACACTGCTGGCTGGTTGGTGGACTATTTTATCGACACTGAGGTGTTTAAGCTCTGTCTGATCAACACACACTAACACACAACCACCACATCAGTGTCACTGAGAATGATCCACTGCCCAACTAATACCTGTCCTGTGGGGTCTTGATAATTGAAGAACAGGGTGAACAAAGATGGACTACAGTCTGTAATTGTAGATGTACAAAGTGCACCTCTATAGTCAGTGTTGCTAAAATGGACAGTGAGTGTAGATACAAGGAGGTAGTTCCAATGAAGTGGCTAATTGGTGATGCTCAACTCCACTGCAATCCATTTTCCAAGTCAGTTGATATTTTAGTCTCAACCTGAAAGCAAAATGTAATTTTTGAGCTCCGGTCACATGGGACCCGTATCCAGTTCTCTGGACCTGCTCTTGGGCTTGAAAGCAGCTGTAACGCTCAGATTTTCACCAATGTGGAGCTGGGTCTATTCCTTTTTGTGGACCTAAAATTGAAACATTTGGTGCTTTTCAACTCTACAAACTGTGATGACAGCCATGGGTGTGTCGAGTTGTAGAGCAAGGGTGTCAAACCCCAATTCTGGAGGGCTGGATTCCTGCACAGTTTGCTGATCTTCCAGATCAAACTCACTAATTCACCTTGGCAGGTAATGCCCAGGTTTAATTGTAGTGTCAGGGACTTAGGAAAGCAGAACCTTGAGCTCTATTGACTTTCCTTTACTATCTGATTAGTTGTACATAGTGTATTGCCC
Organism: Crenuchus spilurus; assembly: GCA_036984385.1. Lineage (NCBI taxonomy): Eukaryota > Metazoa > Chordata > Actinopteri > Characiformes > Crenuchidae > Crenuchus > Crenuchus spilurus. The sequence goes on from BRDA01091833.1 coordinate 13,024, forward strand.
TCTGTTCATGACATCCCTGGTTCTGGTCAGAACTGGTGCAAATGTAGGGCTCAGCAGACTAGGTGCTGACACTGTGATGCTGCTCCGCTATCAACTGCCGGAGCACCTTTTCTCTTGATGCTCAGAGTGGCTCAGTGTAATAAGGCACTGACACTATGATCAGAGGATTGATGGTATATATACTGGTCATTGGCAGCCTGGTCCTGAGAGAGCAAAATTGGCCGTGCTCCCTCTGGGTTGGTAGATGGCACTCTCTCCTCATCACTACTAAGTAATGTCCACTGGCTCAGGCTTTCCTCTGAGCATGTTGGCTTCCCAGTGACGATGTATCGGCAGTTGTTGGAAAATAGGTTGTGAATGAGGAATGTGCTAGTCTTTACTTTTCTAGAGTCAGGGACATAACCAGTGATTAGGAGAATCTTAGCAAATGGGTGTGTTAAAAACTGGTGGAAACACAGGCTGGTTTGCTGCACCAAGGTTGTAAAATTCCAGATCAGTACAAGTTCAAGTTCTTTTGCTGGAAAAAGGCAAACAGACCATGTGGTCCTGGGTCCAGAAAACAGCAGTGAAAACGCCTGAAGGAAATAAAAAGTGCTGTGATTTCTGATTCTGTTGACTTCATGTTGAAAGCAAACTCAGATGATTTTTTTATGACTGTAAGAAAGTCAACTAGGATGAGAAAGGAAAGTTTTTTAACACCACTGGAGCAAAATGTAGACTTCAGAGAGGCCTCAGGGTGCTGTTAGCTCATCTGGAAGGAAGAAATAACTTGATTTGAACCTTGTTCATTGTTTCCTCGTATCTTTGAGCTGCCTCTCCAGAGCCTGCGAGGGCAGGGATGTACTTCATCTGCAATTCAGATCAGTTTGGTTCTGTTCCTTGGAGGGAAACACGTACTGTTGCCTTGTGCTGCAGTGCTAGCATGAGCACGTGCATTAGTGTGCAAAAGCAGCCGTCGCTGTTAGAGAGAATTCAGACACGTTTTGACTAAAGTTTTGACCATTCAGCCACACTCTACATCCAGATTTATGATCAGTCAGAATGGCAGGTAGTCAATGACGAGTTTTTTTAAAGCTACATTCAGGAATAGAGCGCAGATGTAACTCTGGCAGAGGATCTTTTAAGAACCTGGAACAGCTCGAGGCAGAACTTCTGAGAGACAGTGAGTCCTGCTCACAATAACACAACACAAAGGAATAAAAAAGAGCCTCCAGCAGAGTCCAGCAGCAAAAGACTCATCAGCTGAAACCTGACCTATTAAACCCTTCAGATTACAGCAGATTAAACCAGCTCAGCTCACTAGTCTTCAGACTTCTCCTCCTCCTTCATCTTCTTATTATCCTCCTCCTCCTACTCCTTCATCTTCTTATTCTTCTCCTCCTCCTACTCCTTCTTCTTCTTATTCTTCTCCTCCTCCTCCTTCTTCTTCTTCTTCTCCTCCTCCTCCTTCATGTTCTTATTCTTCTGCTCCTCCTCCTTCATCTTCTTATTATCCTCCTCCTCCTTCATCTTCTTATTCTTCTCCTCCTCCTTCTTCTCCTTATTCTTCTCCTCCTCCTCCTTCATCTTCTTATTCTTCTGCTCCTCCTCCTTCATCTTCTTATTATCCTCCTCCTCCTTCATCTTATTCTCCTCCTCCTCCTCCTTCTTCAACTCCTTTATCTTATTATCCTCCTCCTCCTCCTTCTCCTTCATCTTCTTATTCTTCTGCTCCTCCTCCTTCATCTTATTCTTCTCCTCCTCCTTCATCTTCTTATTCTTCTCCTCCTCCTCCTTCATCTTCTTATTCTTCTCCTCCTCCTACTCCTTCTTCTTATTCTTCTCCTCCTCCTCCTTCTTCTTATTCTTCTCCTCCTCCTCCTTCATCTTATTCTTCTGCTCCTCCTCCTTCATCTTCTTATTATCCTCCTCCTCCTTCATCTTCTTATTCTCCTCCTCCTCCTCCTTCTTCAACTCCTTTATCTTCTTATTATCCTCCTCCTCCTCCTTCATCTTCTTATTCTTCTGCTCCTCCTCCTTCATCCTATTCTTCTCCTCCTCCTTCATCTTCTTATTCTTCTCCTCCTCCTCCTTCATCTTCTTATTCTTCTGCTCCTCCTCCTCCTTCATCTTCTTATTATCCTCCTCCTCCTCCTTCAACTCCTTCATCTTCTTATTGTTCTCCTCCTCCTCCTCCTCCATCTTCTTATTATCCTCCTCCTCCTCCTCCAACTCCTTTATCTTCTTATTCTCCTCCTCCTCCTTCATCTTCTTATTCTTCTCCTCCTCCTTCATCTTCTTATTCTTCTGCTCCTCCTCCTTCATCTTCTTCTTCTTCTTCTCCTCCTCCTCCTTCATCTTCTTATTCTTCTCCTCCTCCTCCTTCTTATTATCCTCCTCCTCCTTCTTCAACTCCTTTATCTTCTTATTCTCCTTCTCCTCCTTCATCTTCTTATTCTTCTCCTCCTCCTCCTTCATCTTCTTATTCTTCTCCTCCTCCTTCATCTTCTTATTCTTCTGCTCCTCCTCCTTCATCTTCTTATTCTTCTTCTCCTCCTCCTTCATCTCCTTCATCGTCTTATACTTCTCCTCCTCCTTCATCTTCTTATTCTTCTGCTCCTCCTCCTTCTTCATCTTATTCTTCTCCTCCTCCTTCATCTTCTTATTCTTCTGCTCCTCCTCCTCCTTCAACTCCTTCATCTTCTTATACTTCTCCTCCTCCTCCTTCATCTTCTTATACTTCTCCTCCTCCTCCTTCATCTTCTTATTCTTCTCCTCCTTCATCTTCTTATTCTTCTGCTCCTCCTCCTTCATCTTCTTATTCTTCTCCTCCTCCTCCTCCTCCTTGAACTTCTTCATCTTCTTATACTTATCCTCCTCTTCCTCCTGCTTCATCTTCTTCTACTTCTCCTCCTCCTCCTCCTTCATCTTCTTATTCTTCTCCTCCTCCTTCATCTTCTTATTCTTCTCCTCTTTCTTCATCTTCTTATTCTTCTGCTCCTCCTCCTTCATCTTCTTATTCTTTTCCTCCTCCTCCTTCATCTTCTTATTCTTCTGCTCCTCCTCCTTCATCTTCTTATTCTTCTGCTCCTCCTCCTTCCTCTCCTTCATCTTCTTATTCTTCTCCTCCTCCTCCTCCTTCAACTCCTTCACCTTCTTATTCTTCTCCTCCTCCTCCTCCTTCAACTCCTTCATCTTCTTATTCTTCTCCTCCTCCTCCTTCTTATTCTTCTCCATCTCCTTCTTCGTCTTCTTATTCTCCTCCTCCTCCTTCAACTCCTTCATCTACTTATTCTCCTCCTCCTCCTTCAACTCCTTCATCTTCTTATTCTTCTCCTCCTCCTTCGTCTTATTCTCCTCCTCCTTAAACTTATTCTTCTTCTCCTCCTCCTTCATCTTCTTATTCTTCTCCTCCTCCTCCTTCAACTCCTTCATCTTCTTATTCTTCTCCTCCTCCTCCTTCATCTTCTTCTTATTCTTCTCCTCGTCCTCCTTCAACTTCTTATTCTTCTCCTCCTCCTCCGTCTTCTTATTCTCCTCCTCATCCTCCTTCAACTCCTCCATCTTCTTATTCTCCTCCTCCTTCAACTCCTCCATCTTCTTATTCTTCTCCTTCTCCTTCTGCATAGTCTTAGACTTGCATGTTTGGTCTGTACCTCATTCCACATTCAAGGCCTTATGAACCACAATTATTTTTTCATACCTACTGTTTTAAAACGTGTGACTAACATGAATATGATTCATAACATGTCAAATATAGTATGGACATGTTTGATGCTGAATGTCAATAAGAAAGAAAAGCTAAAAGACTCTAAAGTGTTCCTTTTTGTGATCAAGGTTTAAGTTCTGAATTATTTAGCTGCAGTAACACTAAGTTCAATAGAAACCCGTATAAATATACATGGTTGTGATGGCAGGGATGGGTTAGAGCTTTATACTAATCTGTTCAGGGCTGTCTCATACTCGGCCTTGCTCAGTGCTGAATATACAATAACACTTACAGAGAATCAAACGCTCTTCAGTTCTCTAGTCATGATGAATTCTCCTGAATTAGCCCAAGGTTCACTCAGTATGATGACTATTCATTCTTCTAACACACTTAGTCTGCCATCTGCTCTTTAGCTGGGAAAATGTTAGGAAGCCAAAATGTCTCTGAATATTAAACAACACAGACCCTGAACATCCCAAAGAATGAAAAATTCCTGCAGAAGCTAGAAAAAGACAGTTCTGCCATAAAAACTTGGAAGAAGATATTAGCGGAGAGGTTAAATAATTATTAGGGTCTTTGGCGTAGGCCCCGGCTGCTGCCCAACAATTCAAGGCTTTGTTTGATGGCTTGTAGATCATCCTTCTTCCTCTTGTTCACTTTCCAGAAGTGTTCAATGGGCTTCAGCTCTGAATATTGACTGTTGGGAGTGGTCTCCATGTTTTCTAGAGCTGTACGTATGCAAGTGGCTACAGGGTTCCTCACTGTGCCAACAGTAGTGTGTAGCATTAGCATATCTCTGAAGCTGAGGGTGGAGAGAATCTCTTTTGTAGCATAGACTCCTTCTCTGTTTGAATTTATTGGAAAGCAGAGCCTTCAGATTTCATCATAAGACCGTTATTGATTCTCTGAGTCTATGGCTACTTTCTCTGCTCCTGAATTCTCCATGGAGCTCCACCAATCGCTTTCTTCATCCAGAGGCGTGTACTGCTCAGGGACGAGCTGACGCTGAGGTGGGGTTCAGGCCTTTCATATGAGTAGCTGCTGCTGTTTGCAGATAGGGAGTGTTATTTTGGGGCCAGCACAATGCATTCCTCTCTTTTTTTTACTTCCAGGAAAAAAATTATACAGGAGAATCTGATACAACTGTATTAAGATGCTTTGATAGCTTCAACATAGAGAGATGTCCTATTTGTGGAAGGCTCTAATTACATCTCCACTCATATGGTCAATAATGCTGGGCCAAGAGCTTGGCTGGACCAATGCTTTTCATTATAGTCCAGGTCAGGACACTTTGTCCTTGAATTAGATACATAATGGTCTCCATTTCTACAGTGTACATAGAGGAGGTTTTCATTTCTCTGAAAAAGTTTCTTTTATACATATTGTCACTCTCAGAATGATATTTTTGTCCTTTTTTTACATTTTTTTGAAAATGCCATGGACTAATGACTTTAAAATTCCTTAATAAAGTCCTTTTTCTATTGACTTCTGTTAATCTCATCATGTTATTTAAGATTCTTGTTCCCCCTCCCTCTAGTGGTAGGCCCAGGTTTTTTGAGATTCTTGTTCCCCCCTCCCTCTTATGGGCAATCAGCTACCAACTATTCTTATGTAAATGATTGTTGGGATTCCATCCAGCCAACTATGAAACACCCAGGTCTCTTCTGGTTCTGCTTTATCGTGTTGACATTCACTGTATAATATGTAATAATATGAAAATGCATGATAATTGTCATTTGTGTCATTACAGAAAAAAAAACTGTATTTCATTGTTGTAATTTAAAATAAAATGTAATTTCAGTGGAGACTGTCAATGTTTGTACATACTTTGTATGTAATATAAATTTTATTTTATAAAACATGTTTGTAAGTGTATATTGGTTTTGTATTTTTCTTTGTAGCATTATTGTAAATAAATCTTTTTATCAATAATTATACTATTTACTTCAATTTCATTATATTATTTTTGTCTTTACTAAAATAAATGTATATGTAATAATGTATGTGTACTGTTGGCTATGAAGGCTATATTGGCTATATTTTCATACATAATTACAAATTATCATACATTTTGTGTGTGAATGTAATTGTATGTATAATTGAAATGTAATTTCAGTGGAGATTTATTTACAATATATTAAATTCTAATTTATTAGAATAATAATACACACAATTTTATTTGTAATATTATTATATTATACAATATAATTATTATACAATAATATTACAAGTAAAATTGTAGATTTAGTAGATTTGGCCACATGTTTAAGGTCATTATCTTGCTGAAAGACCCAGTGATGACCCATCTTCAACTTTCAGGCAGAGGCCACCAGATTCTGATTCAAAATGTCCTGATATTTCAAAGAGTTCATGATCCCATGTATCCTTACAAGGTTCCCAGGTCCTTTGGAGTAGAAACAGGCCCACAGCATCACCAATCCTCCCCCATACTTAACAGTGGGCATGAGGTGTTTTTCTGCATACTAATCCTTGGTGTTAAGCTTAGTGTTTGTTGCCAAAAAGCTCTATTTTGGTCTCATCTGAACACAGTCCCAGTTAAAATCCCAGTAGCACTTGGCAAACTCCACCCATTTACATTTACGAGTATCAGAAAAGGCTTTATCCATGCATGCCTCCCAAACAGCTTGTTGGCATGTAGATAGTGTCTGATGGTTGTTTGGGAGACCTCATAACCCCAAGATGCTACCATTTGATTCAATTCTCTTACAGTGAGCTTTGGAGAACTTTTTACTTCTCTTAGCATCCTTCTCACTGTGCATGGTGGCAAGATACACTTGCGTCCCCTTCCAGGCTTGTTTGTCACAGTTCCATATGTTTTGATGATTGCTCTGACTGTAGATAAGGGCATCTGCAGGTGAGTAGCTATTTTCTTGTAGCCATTGCCTTACTTGAATAGTGTCTTCTCTTGTCTTTCCCATGTTTAAGAGTGAGTAAAAGAAATAGGCCTTTGTGTGATGTCATATTTATATCCCAGGGAAACAGGAAATTATTAAAATTACTAATTAAAGGTTCCTAGATACTTTGATCCACTTTATAAACTACAGTAGAAATGACAAAAATGGTTCAAATACATTTATTCCCAAGAAATTAAGAGTGCCAATAATTATGGAACAGGTCATTTTATGGGAAATTATTTCTTAGTTAGGATTTTTTTCTTTATTTTTTTTTACTTGAGTTGAAGGTTGCTTCCTACTAAACTTTTTCAGAGTGAGATTATTCTTCTGCAATAAAAAAATATTTATTTTTAGGGTTTTAACACATTTTAACTATGGGTGCCAATAATTATGAAGGGCACTGTATGTATACATGTATGTATGCGTGTTTTTATATGTATGTATGTATTTATGCATTTAGAGTGAGGAAAAT
>BRDA01091835.1:0-12966 GCA_036984385.1 Crenuchus spilurus
TTCCTGTACTGTGCACTGATACATTATACAACACTTCTTCCTGTACTGTGCACTGGTACATTATACAACACTTCCTCCTGTACTGTGCACTGATAAACTATGCATTTATTTATATTTGGTGATATTGTCAGCCAGTTAATAGAATAGTTGGGCTAATGGATGATAGGACTGGGATACTTTAGGATAATTTTTGAGGGAATTATCCTTAAACTTTATTTGATTTACAGTGAGATCTATTTAATATAGAAGTCTTGCTATTTATACAGAGCATATCTCTGACCTGGGCCTTGTTTTCTGGTAAAAACACTCTATGTGTCTATGATACAAGTAAGATTAACATCTAGTTAAGATAACTATCAAACATTGAGAATAGGCCTTAAAACGTCTATTGCAATATTTACACTCATTGTGTTTAAAGGCAAAAAAAAAAATCATTTCAATTCATCATATGTTATAGAAAATTATTTTACATGCTGTTACAATTTACATAATTGCAATTACAGTACAGCACTTATTGCACGCTGGAAAGTCATTACCACATTGAGCATCATTGTGTCCTAGGTGACCTGGTAATCTCATGATTGCCATACCAGCAACCCAAGCCTGCTGCTCATAAACACTACATTTGTTAAACACACCATGATGCATTCCCTTCTCAACTCTCCTACCCTTTTGTACACTATATTTATTCATGCCACACCATATTTACCCACTCTCAATAATGTGAAGTCACATTTAGAGTTGCTAGCCAGATTTAAGTCATGTAGAACAGAACAGAGTTCAGAGGTCAATTGGGAGATGTATTATTACACATATGATTAGCAGCTGAAGACAAGAGATGGGGTTTCAGAGGTGAACTAGACCCTCTCATTATACAGCTTGTCTGAAACAAATGCACTGCAGTGCTGGTGGTGCAAGTATGTAACACAATATTATATCTGACACCTCCATTTTTGGGGGTGTCACAGGTAAGTTAGCATGGCAGGTGGGAATAATTGGATTTTCATTCGACAACGTTCCGAATGTGCCTCGAAATAAACTATCAGTGCTCTGCTGGAGATCTGGAACATTGCTGGCACACTTTAGAAGAGCTCTACTCATTTACATTCTTGTCCTTCTGTGGAAAACAGTGTATCCTGTTTCAGACTACCTAATGTAACCCTTCCTACCATTTATTTGTAGCTCATCAAAGCCACAAGTTTCTAAAAGAGTCAAAGTAATTCATGGCAACTGTTAAATTTGTTATATATGTTGTAGTATATTGTTTAGATTTTGACTGCATAATAACAATGGAGCATAGAAACATTATTTGTCACATACATAATCAGGCATGGTACAACTGGCAGTGAAATGCTTTGGTGACTGCTTGTTCACATTAGGAAAAGAAGGGGTGAGGGTGGAGAATATAAAATAAGATAAAAAAAAACTAATATATAAGAATAAGGGAGACATAAGGAAGAAGAGATTATTGTGCAAATCATACAGATAACGTACAAACTATACAAATGAACGTGAATGGTTAGATTGTGAACATGGATGGTGGAGTGTAAGTGTATGTATGTGTGTTCACATAATCTAGTGTGCGTTTGTGCCTGTGTTGTTGTCCAGAGTTCAGATTGCTTGTGGGTAGAAGCTCCTCATCTTCTCTGTGTTTGCCTTCAGTGCATGTAAATGCCTCCCTGATGGAAGCAAAAAGAAGAGTCCATTGTCAAGATAGCTAGTGTCCATCAGTACCTTTTTGGGCTTGGTTTAGCATCACTTGCTGTAGATCAGGGGTGCACAATACGTCAATCATAATCTACCTGTCGATCTCAAAGGTAGTGTGGGTAGATTGCATAGACGTCAGCCTATCATCCATCCTCGTTATAAAACTTGTCACTTGATTGACATACAGGGACACTGGTCAAACACTAGGACCCAGCAGGAATTACAAGCCTCTCAATCTGAATCAAGTTTCATTTTAGACCACCCACAAGCTCATTTGATTGGCTCTGGTGTTTTTTTTCTGGTGCCATTGAAACAGCATCTGGACTTGTTGGCCAGAAGTCCGTGTTCACCTGTCACTGTAAGTTGTTGACATGTATGTTTGTTCCACATGTGTTTTGTCAGCTAGAGTTTTATATTAAAACATTAACATTAATATTTGAGTCTGTGTGCGTGCAGCTACCAGTCTGGTACATTACATTTCTCCATGTAGTGTAATATAATAATAGTGTAACTATTATCAAAATAATTCAGAATTTCTGCTTAAGTGCCACAAAACTCTAGCTAACTTGCAAGTTGCCCAGTTACCCTCCAATTTATTTCTTTTGAACTGGAGAAAGAGTTTTAAAATGAGTAAAGGAGCTGGACTAAGTAAGACACCTAAAACTGACCATTTCCATACGGAGTGGAGGACTTTTTTTACTGTCATTTTTGAAGTGTGTTTGTCTTGACTGCATTATTCAGCGTCAGCCTTTTCACACGTGAAGATCATTAAGTCCAAGTATCGTTCCACTATGACTGATGATCATTTGGAGATATGCTTGAGACTGGCTATCAGCAACTACTTTCCAGACTATGCATCCCTCACTGATTCCATTCAGCACAAGACATCAGAGTAAAGTAGGCTAATGACAAAACATGTACACAGCTGTATTGTGTAATATGGGTTCATGTAGTTATTTGAGGTACACCAGCATACATTGTACACATAAATTGTCAATATATTTATAAATAAATATGTCTTACATTTTTATATTAGGTAGATCATTTTGACTTTGTCATTAGATAAGTAGCTCGCAGGCTGAAAAAGTGTGTGCACCCCTGCTGTAGATGGTCTGCAGGTCAGAGAGCTCTGCCTGGATGATGTGCTCAACTGAACACACCACCTCCTGAAGAGTCCATCTGTGCTGAAGGGTGCTGGTCAGGTCCTACAAGATGTGTACACCAAGGTACTTGAAACTGTCCACACTTTTGACCAAGGTCCTGTTGATAGCTGCATGGTGGTAGACGTTCACCTGCTTCCTGCTGTAGTCCACTATCAGCACTTTTGTCTTGCTGACATTGAGGAGGTTGTTTCCCTGGCATCAGTCCTCCAGATGTTTAATCTCCTCCAGGTACACAGATCAGGCCTATCACAACTTTAAGTTGCATACAGAATTGCAAGTGTACAACTTGTGTAGCCCTTGTTGGGAAGTATTACCAATAAAGTGCTGTGTTCTCTTGAATGACAGTGATCTATGTAGTACCTTTGGGAAAAGCTGTGGATGAGGTGGAGTGGTGATCATGTAACATCATCCTACTGCATGCAATCAAATTCAAACAGCAATGCTCCAAAATCCTTCCCTGGACAGTAGAAAGTTACCCCAACCAAAGCAGGATAAACCCTTTTTAATACACATGATTTCAGAAGAATGACTGAGCAGGTGTCCAAATACTTTAGCCCATAGTGTAGATGAAAGAATAATCAGTTACTTGACACTTTATATGAAAACAAAGCTGATTTCACAAACCTTATACATAGCGATGTACTGAACAATGCATCTCGCCTTGCAACAGCAAAAACAACCTCACAATCCATTTTATGCACCGTGATGTCAGATAGAATAGCTCTACCCAACACAATCAGCCCATCTCACACACAATAATGCAACACCTTGGGCTTAGCTTCAGAGAGGCTGAGTCACTGCAGACTGACGCAGAATGACAGACAAGATACTGGGCTAAATGAAGGATCAGACTTTGACCCACCAGCTGCGTCCCCTTAAAGAACCTTTTCGAAAGCCAGAGTAGGTCACATCACTGCACTTATGCATATTTTATACACAAATCCCTCCGATATACAAACTGGGAAAGATCTTATTTATATTTCTGTAGTTTCTCCTACATAACCAGATCAGATAATAATAATAATAATAATAATAATAATAATAATAATAATAATAATAATAATAATAATAATCTTTATTTATTTAGCACCTTTGTACATAAATGCAGCTCAAAGTGTTTTATACACAATTTTTTATGGTTTTATGTCAAAACATAAAAAACATCAAATACAACATTGGTAAAATAAAACTATAAAAGGAAATTACAGAAAAAAATTGCAAAGCTATACAATTTTCAGAAACATTTGATTAAAAGAAACAGGAAAGTATAATTGGTAAATAAACAATATAAAATAAATTGAAACTATAAAATGCAGTTACAGAATTGTCAAAATGTGTCTGGAGCAGGAGGAGATGATGCAGTGAGGATATAAAAAATGTGGCTTTTTTAACAACACTCAAGACTGTGGAAAGCTATGAAGGATGTGACGACATACATGACCTGAAGACACAACTGTGAATGACATATAATGAGAGACAAAGACTGTGACACACTACACAGTAAATCTGCCAGTGTTAAATCAACACTATTAGAGTTAAATTAACACTGAGAGTGTTACATTTTGACACCCTCAGTGTTAATTTAACTCTAATAGTGTTGATTTAACACTGGCAGATTTACTTTGTAGGGAGGTTTTATAACAAATGATGATTAGTACATAATGAGACAGCAGGGCTCAGTGATGATGTGATGTAGGGCTGGAGAAATGACATGAAAAAGACATGTGGAAAATGCAAACAAACAGAAAACATGGGGATATGTAAACATCATATGATTATGATTTACCACTAACTTAGAATTAGTTGGCCAGAGGAGGATGGGTCCCCCATGTTAGTCTAGTTCCTCCCAAGGTTTCTTCCTCCAGCTGTGAGGGAGTTTTTCCTTGCCTCTGTTGCTGTTGGTTTGCTCACCGGGGATTAGGGATTAATGATTTGGTGTTTGTTATTACTAACCCTGTAAAGCTGCTTTGTGACATCAGTTGTAAAAAAGTGCTTTATAAATAAATTTGAATTGATTTGATTTGATGAGGCAGTGGACAGAAGCGGGGCGATGGATGCAGCAGAGGTGGGAAGGTTTTTTAATTATTATTTTTTAATTTGTATCATATTTGTTAATAGTATTTTTGACTATTTTCTCTCTTCTAGTGTAGTAGTAACCAATTTACCCATCCCATCCATTATGGGCTCACCCCATCACTTTACAATGTCCCTCATTCTAGGAAGGAGAAGACAAGTACAAGCCTCCTCCGATGCTTGTGAAGTGACCACCGCCTCTTTTCAAACTACTGCTGATACACCGTCACTGGGGAGCCAACGTGATCACAAAAAAGCAAAGGATCCCCAGCGCCAATGTACCAATCAATAGAAGCCTGAGACAGCAGACATTATAATGTGAAAGTATTGTGAGAGCGCCATGTGCCAGGAGAGAGCACGGCCAATTCTTGCTCTCTCTGCCCTGGTTGTCGATGGCAAACAGCATGTTTGACCTCACAATCCTCTGGTGGTAGTGTCAGCATCTTTTGTAGAATACAATGACATTACACAGTAATATCAGAATATAAAGACCACCTAATAGTGCAATAGTGCAAATAATCACCTTTGACTTTTAGTGTTCACTCAGTGGTGATTTTTGACACTTTCCTCACTGCTCCTGTGTTCCTTATTGAGGTTAACTGGTCCACTGTGGTACATTGATTGCATGATTCCACTTGGCAGTGGTGTCATTTGCCTCTGGCATCAATGGCCCATGGAGCACCACTGTTATGCCATTGGGAGGCACTCAATGTACAAAAAGTCCATTCTGAGTAAACCTTCACTAAAGCAACTCCAGAACATTCCACAAAGATAGAGATTACTGAAATGCTCCCACCTTTTACCTGGTATCCTATTATCCTTTACCCGTCCTTTACCCATGATGATCATTTTACACCCTGCTACAACTGACTGGTGAGTTCACTTATTCATAAATGCAGTAAACCCAGTCACATGGTCTCTGTGACAATCCAAGCAGGGGTGGTCATGATATTCTGATATGCCTGTGCAGTGGAAATGGTTTGCAGAAATAATTTTCCACTCAGGTTAGTACACCTGTAATAGCCTAATTACATACAGTACAAAGCACTAGTCTTCCAAACCGTGAACTGATTACCTTCAAACCACATAAAGCAGAACGAAGAAATGACAAAAGAGCTCATCAGCCTAGAAAGATGGCATTAATTACCAACATGTTAAACAAGCCCTTGTCAAATCTGTCTGTATAATGAGTCATCAGTATAATAAGGCTTGATTTATCAAATGTAACTTACACTGGTCCGTCAGAGTCTTGCCATGAGGTCTTTGGTTAATGGGGGGAAAGAGCAAGACAAGGGTCTGTCAGTCTTCAGTGGCCCAAAGAATGGATGGGCACATCCTACCCTCTTACCGGCATCCTAGCCAATCAGGCATACCATCCGTCTTGTCTTGGCTCGCAGGGGCATGCTCATTAGTTAATTATGCTGCCTGTGAATATTCTCTCCACCCACCCATTCCTCGGCCTCCTGCCCTGTCCACTCCAGTTAAATGAAAGTCAGCTGACCTCTGACCCCGGCGCCTCCTGTGCTGCGTGAGCTGCAGCGAAAATCAAATATGTGAAGAAATTAATTAATATCACACAGAGAAGAAGATGATTTATGCTGGGTTGATGCCCTGTCAATTGTTAGGGCAGGGCTTGCAGTGCATTTGTTCAGAGAGTGAAAAATCCATCACTCCCAGTGATCTCATTGCTGTCCAAAAAAAAAAAAGTACCTCTAAACGAGAACATTAACAAATAATTTAGAAATTTCATTTGTTTTAGGAATGTTTCTACTAGTTTACTCATCATAGAGTGTTCATAGGGTGGCAGCTGCTACGCTCAAATGATGCAGAAGTGAAGTAAACTAGATGCTTTGCATACAATGATGATATAAACTATAAACTGCTACTGTTAGAATATCATGAAAAAGAAAAAGGCACAATCATTGGCCAGTGTGTTTGCACACAAAGGACTTTGACCTCTGCATTTAATCCATCCGTGAAACACACATTCACACAAACCCACACACCTGAAGCGGTGGGCAGTCCCTATCACTGGTACCTGGGCAGCAGTTGAGTGTTAGGTGTTTTGCTCAAGGGCACTTCAGTCATGACCTGCCAGGGGATCATACTGGTGACCATCCGGTCATATAATCAGATCCCTAACCACCAGGCAATTCAAATGTGGGTATTTTATATTAATTACACATAAAGTGACACATTTCAAACTGTTTGATTTTAATGTTGATACTGTCTGAATAGTAACTTACTCCAACATTAAATAGTCTAATATTTTTATTCTAGTTTTTATTATTTGTATTATAACTTGATTATTTTCTTTTATTTTTATTTATCATTTTAATACATTTTATTTATTTTTTGTTCTTATCCTTCTTTTGTTTTAATCACAATTTTACTCACAATTTAATTAGTTTTATGCTTTCTATTGTTTTTTAAATGTATTTCTATTATTAATGTTTTATTATTTTAGACTTTTAGAGTTTTTATTATTATTACATTTACTGTTATTGTTTGACATGTAATTTTAACTGATCAGTCAATTTCTCTGTGTCAACTCCTACAATGTGAGCATCACCTTTTACATTAAGGTTGATTGATTGATTGATTGATTGATTGATTGATATTAGAAAAAACAGAATGAAAACAAAAACATTGTGCAAGGCAACATAATCAGCATGTGCACTGTCCTTTTCTCATTTCCTGAGAAAAACATTTTTATCCATTACAATACTGTATGTGAAGATCAGACACACTCATTTCCAGAAACTGTGACTGGATTATGATATTGACCCAAGATTAACCAAAATCAATCATATCAATATTTAATATTACAGTAATGATTTGTCTTTCCATAAAACATATACAGTGCTTTAGAAATGTGCACATCTCATTTGCTAAAACCAATGTCAATAATCCATCTGTAGGGAAATTAACCATCAAGTGCATAATTAATCATGTTAAGTCAGGTCAGTGCTTGAGGACTATTGATTGGGGAGGGAGCGGCAGCTTAATTCTCGACCAAGGCTACGTGGAAACTTTATGAGTAATTGGAGCACGGCCCCCCGACCAGTCAGAAGGGCACGGAGGACTTGCGGCACAGCTTAAGATGAATTATCACTGCCGACTGAGTAAAACATGTAGGGAAATTCTCCTCTGACAGAGAAAGGGACAGATGGTGCTCCCTCCGAGTTTCATATCAGCATCATTACACAGAAACCTGAAAGTATCTTTAAGACACACTGATGATGTATGTCTCTTTTTAAAGCCATTATTGATTTTATCTGTAATGTTAAGCTGAATGGAGCCATATAGCCATATGACCATGTGTTTTAAAACTGTGCCAAGAGAATTTAAAGAAGCGTACGCTGCCATTATTTGATGATTGTAATTGCAAAGATTCTGAAAGTGTTGGAACATCTTTTACTAGAGAAATTACAGCTGTGGGCAGTGTAGTCTCTGGAAGAAACATGTTCTCTTTGAAAATATATAAAAAAACATTCCCTTTGAAGAGAATTCTCTGGATTACGCTCATTGAAAATCTTTGGGCGTTTTACTTTTGTAATTTCATTTGTAGAGTGGTAACGTTCTGCTCTGCAAATGGGAAGCAATTATGCTAATTGCTAAGGAGCATGGTGTTACCATTTATTTACAATAATATGACTTCATATTTAGCATGCTTCATCAGAGTGGTGCACATTTATAGGCGTTCAGTGATCTTTTGCACAGTTGGAGCACAATGGATTGTTGGTCCAATTTTTATGTAATTGGCTTTATGATTGTATTTCAAACACTGAAAGCATGGGTAGTGTCTGCATGCTTGTAAAGTGTGTTCAACTTTATTGCTGGTGAATGAATCATGGACACATGAGATGTTTATTGAAATAAAATATGATGCATTGTTGACCCTAGTCTACTTTTACCAAAGTGCTGACTTTGACCTATGAGTGGTAAGAGACAAACTTATAAACTGGACGAGACTGTAAATTGAACCATATGAAACTTTCAAGCTCTGGGGCTATTCATTTAGGGATGGTCTAAATTTGGCTAGCAAGTCTGAAGAAAATCACATTATAAATGCACAGCTAATTATAAAAGCGCACAGCGCACATTCCCAGCCATCCTTTTATGAGTGCTGGCAGGACACAGGGCTTACTCAGAAAGTATTTAGTCTTGTCGAAACATTTCCAGCCTTCATCTGAAGAGCCATAACTAGGTAAATGAGTAAAACAATCAAAGAGTGAATGCAAAAAAATGATAAAATACATACACCCTGATGTTTTTGTGTTCCACAAGTACATGCTTTAGGGCCCCTTTACTTTCAGGTTGTGCTAAGGCTGCATTCAGACAACTGTTGAGATCAGATCTGCTGAGATGACTGTTCACACTGTTATTTGATCTCAAGTGCATCACAAGTGTATCTGCTTGGGTTGTTGTGGTAACTAAGTAGATGTCAGCAACTACAGGCATGCTGATGACGTGGCTTAATAGAAAATATAGATTAGAGCAGAGTAGAAGGAAAAGCATTATGTTTTAATTACTTAAAAAAGCTTTGAATTATGTAGAGAATGAATGAAAAAAATTCAGATTAAAATAAGATGTTAGAGTAATCAAGCAATTATAGAACAAACATCTGTGATTAGACTCTTTAGATTTTGGGTTAGTTTTAGCTTGTGTATGGCTGCTTTCTCTCAAACAGTGGGTTGGAGAGTTTTTTGGGAGCTGTCAACTTGTAATGTGCAACTTCTGTCACTCTGGATTTGACATGTTGTTCTTTGTCGCATTGCGAGTGACGTGAAAGACACTTCACAGTCTGATTTCAGTAGCCAGAGCATCCGGACTGAGAAAGATCTGTATACATCTGATTAAAGTCACATTTCAAATTATCCAAATGTAGCTTGGATCAAATTTGCAAAAATCTAATTTTATGTGGTTTTTGGCTGTCCGGACCACCAGAAATCTATCTGGATACAATCTAGATAGACCAGAAATCTGATTTGGACAGTCTGAACACAGCCTTATTGCAATACCCGTGGCACTGCAGCATATGCAAATGGAGACTCCACCCCAACATCTGACATGAAAGCCCTTTTCCTGAGATGCTTAACTGTGTGAATAGAGTTATAGAGGCTCTGAGAAGGAAGAGGGTATTTTAGAGTGATGTAATTTTTCTTCTAGCATCCTCAAACTGAAGAGAACACAGACAAAAAAATGAGGCTGCCATCTTCACATCTCTTACTGAACACCTGTGGAGAGGAGATCTATATTTAAGCATCAGAGACAGGATCTGACAGGAGGATGAACGAAGGAAAGAGAGAGTGTGAGCGTATGTTTGAGTGTTTCATAGAGGATGGCACAAAGACAGTGAAACCATACTGACTGCTTGAGCCATCCTCTTTCTGATATCAGTACAGCCTTTCAAAAGATGAAGAGCCAGAGTTATCACCAATTCAGAAGTATCAGCATGGGTGAAAGCCCTTTCCCTGAACTTTTAAAGCATTACACTTTAATCATAGCAAATGGTAGAACTCAGAACTCACAAGATATTTGTATTGTACTCTGATTCATTCTGAGATGCTGGCTGTGTCCCCATAGCTGGAACTAAGAGGACAAGGCTGGACTGTACGTACCTATGTTTGTCATACAAGTGTATCAGAATGTGGAAATGTTTTCTCTGCGCTGCTGGGTTTCGCAATCAATAGATATGTCTATGAGAAAAGCGCCATTCTGCCTTTATTGTTGGATATAAAGAGTTTTGATCACTAAGAGCTTATTAGAGAAACAACAAAAGATGATTAAACTATGAAGTATACTCATTTTTGCTATTATATATATATATATATATATATATATATATATATATATATAATTATGTTTTTCACATATCAAAAGAAACAGCAAGAACTGTTGAGAAATGCATTATTATCAAACTATTCTTCAAAATTCTCCTTCAGAAACATTATTTTTTAGGATAATGAAGTCCATAAAGGAAAACACATTTTTGGAAGGGGTAAAAGAATCTATAGATGCTCAAAATATGATGTTTTGTGATATCGTCAGTAAACATAAGTGCTCTAGGGGATAGTATGTAGTGTGAGTTCCTTAAAATGAGACTTTATTCCATAAAACAAACAAAACTGGCTGTGGCAAAATAAAGATATACATAAATGTTGTGAAAAACAATGACTGTGACACGAGGGAGGCTTTTTATCAAACAATAATTAACATGTAATGAGAATAATGAGGGCTGAACAATGACGTGACGTAACTAGGGGTGGAGACATGACATGAACAAAACAAATGGAAGACGTAAACAAATGAGACACGTGGACAGAAGCGGGGACAGGGATGCAGCCAAAAGCAGGAAGGTTACAGATACTATTTGCTATACTGTGTACAGTTTACTTGCAGTGATTCATGGCAGATGGTGTTCATTTTGTGTTGTGTTTAAATCAACATTAGCATTACAAAATACAGTGCACCAGTTCCCCCCCATATACACACTGTACATCCATCCATCCATTATCCCATCCGCTTAATCCTGATCAGGGTCGCGGTCACACCCCTACCCCCTCACCGGGCACAGGGCAGGGTATTACACTATCCTAACTAAGCCCAGGACAGGGCACCAAACCATCACTGGTGCACGCACACACACACATGGACAGTTTACGGTACCTAATTCACCTGACCAGGGGTTTTGTTCCAAAGTCCAACATATATCTATTCTAAATTGTCCTGCTGTGTCCAGTGATAGAATGGCACCTTGTGCTGGGTTTAGCTAAGATAGTGTAATGCCTTGCCCTGCACCCAGTGAAGGGGTAGAGGACTTCCCAAAACCCTGATCAGGATAGCAGAAGATAATGGATGGATGCTATTTGTAATTATTGAAAACATTCTCTTTAAACACATACAGCCCAGATGAAAAGCTTTTCATTCTAATGTACTCCTAATTTACTGCCTGAAACATCTGCACACTACTGCATGTTTAAAAAAATCATGAAAGTGGTCTTTAAAGCATTTTGAAGCATAACCCTACACCGTTGCATGACTTCTATTAGAGCTATTTGAGAGATTTCTAGCATTAGTATTCTTAAATTACCTTCCCTCTTTAATACAGAAAGAAAAAAAGTAATCAGGTGGTAATCTATGTGAAAGCAGTGAGTCAGAGAATCATGGTCTTAAGGTACAGTATATTTCACTCATTCTTACTTGAGGCATATGCATGCAGTCAGGATGTTATATTGCCACATTGAAGAATTCATTAGTGACTCCTCAGAGGACATTATGTAAACATGGGGTCATTGGCTTTAGTCATTAACATGAGAAATTGTGCGGTTCGTGATCAGACTCACTCTCTTGTCAATATCAAAGGACTATTAGCTTGGGGGGGAGTGATTTAACCTTGATCCCTTCACTCAGAGGTCTGATATGGTGCAACGTCTCAACCGTACGTAACAAAGAGTCCTATCGCTTGACATTTAGACAGCAAATCTGTCTCTTAAGATCTCCCAAACAACTGCAGTGACGCGATCACTCTAATGGAGTTTCGAGTGGATGGCTTTGATTCCATCCATCATTGTAATTATGCATCAATCTCGCTAATTTTTCAGTATCATTAACCTTGGTAATCTCCTCCTCAGTGCAACACCATCTGTTATTTCCTTCAAAGTTGCGCTGGCGCAAAGCACACGGCCGCTCTTTTTCCTAGAGTGCTTTGGAGAAATGATGGTGCTCCCCAGGGAGGGCTTCTGAGGAGATAAAAGTAGCAGCAAGCACACATCCGTGGACCAGTTAATGAACTATCACCACAGAGAACATGGAAATGGATTAGCCACTAACACTAGCTTCCCCATCATGGTCCACCATTATTCATTTGGAATGCATCAGTGGGCGAACAATCATAGCCGCTGCCCTACATGTCCCCAAGTGTTAAATCAACATCACACACACGATGTGCTTAATTTTGTGAAATCAGAAGTGCTGAATTACTCAGCATTATGTTGTTTTTGTGCCCCCCCCCCCGTCT
>BRDA01091846.1:0-23778 GCA_036984385.1 Crenuchus spilurus
TATCTGTTGCATCTGAAGATCGTTTTTAATAGGTCATCACAGTATATATTCTTCCTGACAATTAATAAATAATGTTGTAATATAAGACCTATGCTACATTACGATCCTACATTTTCATGCATTTTATTTTTTGCCATGATATCCATTCATGGCATCATTTTAATGTACACAAAACTCATAATTCATAATTTTTGACCTCTCCATATCCCCTAGTATCTGCTGTAGGCTTAATGGATGGGAATGTATTATGCTGGTTTCTGTGACATCATAAATACAGTGAATGCTGTTTTCCTATACTGTGGTGCTTGAAAGTTTGTGAACATTTTAGAATTTTTTATATTTCTGTATAAATATGATCTACAACATCATCAGATTTTTTACACAATTTCTAAAAGTAGGAGTCTTTACAGCAATAACTGCAACTAAACATTTCCGGTAACTGTTCTTTAAACGTTCTTTGGTAGAACGACTTGTGTATTTAGGGTTGTTGTCTTGCTGCATGACCCACCTTCTCTTGAGATTCAGTTCATGGACAGATGTCCTGACATTTTCTTTAGAATTCTCTGATATAATTCACAATTCATTGTTCCATCAGTGATGACAAGCCGTCCTGACCCAGATGGAGCAAAACTCGCCCAAGCCATGATACTATCACCACCATGTTTCACAGATGAGATAAGGTTCTTATGCTGAATGCAGTGTTTTCTTTTCTCCAAATATAACACTTTTCATTTAAACCAAAAAGTTCTGTTTTGGTCTCATCTGTCCACAAAACATTCTTCTAATAGTCTTCTGGCTTGTCCACGTGATCTTTAGTAAACTGCAGACGAGCAGCAATGTTCTTTTTGGAGAACAGTGGCTTTCTCCTTACAACCCTGCCATGCACACCATTGTTGTTCAGTGTTCTCCTGATGGTGGACTCATGAACATTAACATTAGCCAATGTGAGAGAGGCCTTCAGTTGTTTAGAAGTGACCTCGCTGTCTATTACACGCCTTGCCCTTGGAGTGATCTTTGTTGGTTGACACTCCTGAGGAGGTAACAGTGGTCTTGAATTTCCTCCATTTGTACACAATCTGTCTGACTGTGGATTGGTTGAGTCCAAACTCTTTAGAGATGGTTTTGTAACCTTTGCCAGCCTGATGAGCATCAACGACTCTTTTTCTGATCCTCAGAAATCTCCTTTGTTTGTGTCATGATACACTTCCACAAACATGTTGTGAAGTGCAGACTTTGATAGATCCCTGTTCTTTAAATAAAACAGGATGCTAACTCACACCTGATTGTCATCCCATTGACTGAAAACACCTGACTCTAATTTCACCTTCAAATTAACTGCTAATCTTAGAGGTTCACATACTTTTGTATCACAAATATATCATATTGGATCATTTTCCTCAATAAATAAATGAGCAAGTCTAATATTTGTGTCTCATTTGTTTAACTGGGTTCTCTTTATCTACTTTAGGACTTGTGTGAACATCTGGTGATGTTTTAGGTCATATTTATGCAGAAATATAAACAATTGTAAAGGGTTCACAAACTTTCAAGCACCACTGTATATATGGAGTATGTGGATGGTGCCTGTTGAAACTTTAACAGTGTTGACATGCTGCATCACATTTTTTAATTTTGTAAAGCAAGAAACATTTGATTATTAATGATGATCTCTTTAAAATGTATAAAAATTACACTGATTTATATTTAATGGTATCACATTATACGGCACTAAATCCAGTTAAATAGGTGTTATGGTCTTGAAGTTGTTTAGTGTTGTAGAAGTATGGACAATATTCACAATACACTTACTGAATCATACTTTGTAGGAACTTATCATGTTAACAATAAAATATTGTATTCTTTCTTCCTTAAGGGATGAGATGGAGTCTTTGGTGCACTACAGTAGCCCTGCCCATGCCATCTCGCTGCTGGGCATCCTAAATGAGCAGCGGTTGAGGGGTCATCTCTGCGATGTGGTTCTGGTGGTTGGAGAGAACCATTATCAGGCCCACAAAAGTGTCCTAGCAGCCAGCAGTGAGTATTTCCAGTCTCTGTTCTCCAGAAGGGACTCGGAGAGCCGTACGGTCATCCACCTCGACTTCTGTGAACCTGACGCTTTTGAGATTGTATTGAACTACATCTACTCCTCCTCCCTGTTTGTGGACCACAGCAGCCTGGCCGTAATACAGGAGCTTGGATACAGCTTGGGCATTCCCTTCCTGACCAACATCATGTCCACAAGGCCACAGGTGTCTTACTGCGTGTCCAGAAAGAGGCTTTCCTTCTCTGAGGAGGATGATGGCATGCACCAGAAGAAGAGTGTTATAGTGCGACAAAGTGGGATGGGTCCCACTCACAGAGGAAGTTGCTCAAATTTGCAGGGAAAAGCACCAAAACACACAGATGCAACCTCAAATGAAACTGCACCCGCTCAACCTTTCCGAGAACAGGCTCGCCATTCCTCAGGACACGTCAAACCAAATGAAATGAGGGCAAATGCCCCACCTGTTAGCCGAAATGCTGAAACAGAGACAGGGGATGTTGAGTCGAAACCTGTTGCATCTTCCCTACCATCCATCCTTAAGGGTCGTGAGTACAGGCTAGCCTCTGGAAGGCCACAGCTAACCTCCTCTGTGTCTTTCAGTGAATCTGTACAACATGCCAGCTTGAACTTGGATTATACAGAAGACAAAACACAGACGGAACAGGTGGAACGCAAGTATGACTCAAAGACAGATTCTGGAAGTCAGCTAGGCCCACAAAAACAAACCATAGACAGGAGTGGACCACTCATTAAAAGCCTGCTGAGGAGATCCTTGTCCATGGACAGTCCAGTCCCAGTTTTCTCTCCAGTTTTGGAGTTAAAAGACTCACAAAGCAGAGAGCAGTCTGTTGTAAAATTGGTGTCACCGAAAACGGCAGGTTCACAGTCATCTGACAGCAAGCATCAGATATCCAAACATATGCCACCCCTCATTCTCAGGTCCAAACAGCACAATGCGCTCGACACGGAAGACACTCAGGGAGCTGAGGTGAAAGTCAAAACAGAGCCCAGCAGCCCACTGGCAGAGCCCTCAGAAATCATACGCATCACTGTAGGGGACAATTTACCGGTCAGCTTCAAAGACTTTCAAGCCAACTTTGACGACGGCCCTAGAGGATACTTCAGTCCAACACTAAAAAGGAAGATGAAGCTGGAAGGTAGCCCCAGTCAATTTAAGAGATCCAGGGTTTTAAATGAACACCAGTTCATGCATGACGATGGCACGTCGGATGAAGCACCTCACAACTCCAACATGGACGATGGCAATCAGGAACCTGGAGAACTCCGGCCTAGCAAGATCTTCAAATGCTGGAGCTGCCTGAAGGTGTTCAGGTCAAATGCTGGCCTTTACCGTCATGTGAATATGTACCACAACCCAGAGAAGCCGTATGCATGTGACATTTGCCACAAACGCTTCCACACCAACTTCAAAGTGTGGACACATTGCCAAACACAACACGGTGTTGTCCAAAATCCTGCCCCGTCTTCCAGCACTTATTCTGTGCTGGACGAGAAGTTCCAGAGAAAACTCATAGACATAGTGCGAGAACGGGAGATCAAGAAGGCTTTGATTATGAAGCTCAGGAGAAACAAGCAAGGCCTGCAGCCTCAACCATTTGCCAAGAAAAACCGTAGGTCAAGGTCTTACGGATGTCCCTATTGCGGAAAAGTGTTCTTTTTCCAGTCACATTTCAAACTGCATTTGAAAGTGCACACTGCTGACAGAGCTAGCATTGATCCAGAAGAAGATGGTGGACTACATGAGAGGCAGGAGCAGGCCGGGCATGTCAAGGAGAACCAAGACAAGGATGTGTTCCCTTGTAGGCTGTGCAGCGAGAAACTGTCCTCTGTTACTGAACTAGACGATCATGAGAGAGCTTGTAGGTATGCAACAGTCTGCCCTTACTGTGGCCTCAGATTCTCCAACACATTGGTAAAAAAGGACCATGAGGCCCACTGCAAATACAAAAAGCTGACTTGTTTGGAGTGCATGCGCACATTCAAGTCCTCTTTTAGCATATGGCGGCACCAAGTGGAGGTTCACAACCAGAACATGATGACCGTGAGGGAGCAGCTGACCCAAGTCCACCAGGGTGCTAACCGGGAAACAGCGGATGTCTTCAGATCTATACCTCCACCTTCTAAGGAGTCCATGGGGCAGGAAAATTTGAACAGCCGAGATGAAGCAGTGTACAGCGACTCCTCAGTGCCTGCCAACTTTGACTCTGAGGATTCTTCATCTTGTGTTCCAGAGGATTTGAGCTTAGGTCAAGGTGAGCTCAGGGTGAAAGAGGAGCCACAGGAGGAGGCAGTGACAGACAGTGACAAAGCCAATGCTGAACATGGGCCTTTGGATGAGCCAGGGGTCTGGCCTTGCGAAAAGTGTGGTAAACTCTTCAGCTCCCACAAAGACCTTGAACGACACCAGGAGCTTCTCTGCCACATCAAGCCTTTCATCTGCCACATCTGCCACAAAGCATTCCGGACCAACTTCCGCCTCTGGAGTCACTACCAGTCCCATATGTCATCGTCTGAAGATCCTGGGGCTAGACAAGTGGACAGACAGCCACCCTCTCCGTCATCTCCATCTCCACCTTTGACCATCTCCGTTCAGGAGCCTCCAACTGCAACAGCATCCCCACCAAAAATAACTCAAACCACAGTGACTGACTCAGAAAAGGAATCACGACGATCCAAGTCTCCACTTTCCAAACCGAAGAAGCCAGAGCCAGAGCCAGAGAAGTCTGAAAATGGAGACGAAGAACGTGCTCTTGGCTGTTCAGACAGCACGGACAAGTCAGTAGCTTCTCAGGAATCAGATACCCTCTTCTACCATGCCCCAACTCTGTCTGCTCTTACCTTTAAGAGGCAGTACATGTGCAAGCTCTGCCACAGGACCTTTAAGACCGCCTTCAGTCTATGGAGTCACGAGCAAAGCCACAGTCATCTGTGAATTTGCGCCACCTGTGGAGACGATGTTCAGCAAGTTTACGTATTTCACAAAGCAGGATTTCTAGGAAAGCCGGATCGCTTAAGCAAAGGTGACCTTTGTCTCAGAAAGACTTGACTTTTGGTTTACATTGCCATGCTAGCTGAGAAATCCCGTTCTGTAAAATACTTACCTGATCCATCATCTCTGTTTGGGACTGAAGTCGTCTTAACAAGAGGTCAGATTTGACCCTGGGCTTGATTATAATCTGGCACTTGGAGACCAGCCCCAGAGCCTATGCCTGAAAATGATCTTGTTATAGATAAATCTACAGTCTCTATTGCTGCAAACCTCAATGTTAATGATTTATGTGAAGAGAAATGTACAAACACATGACACGACTTGCCTACCCACAGTCACTCTGGGCATCAACGAACAACCCGAACACTTGTACAGAATTACTTTTCATTTTATTTTCTGTCGTCTCCTTCATCGTAGAGACTTGCTGTAAGGTTTTCTGAAATGTAACATATACTATACAATACAGGTCTGCTTAGAAACCTGCAATAACTCTCTGTTCAAAGTGCTTTGCATAGGATGTGCGGGAGTTTTAGTGGCCTTTACCTTTCTTCTGTTCAGTCGCACTTTTATTATGGAATTCCAAATCATCTTTGGTTGCGGAAAAGCACATTCAGTTCTCGTGTGTAGTATTCAGGGTCGTCAGCTCAGATTATGGTTTTGTTTTCCATACATGTAGTATATTTATTATTTTCTACTCTTAATCCAGAAATGGACAATTAGAATCTAGCCACCAATTGCTGTGTGCTTTGGCCTGAAGGTCCTGGTTTTGTTTTAATTGGGACTAAATGATTTTTCTTTCAGTGATTTGGTTGCCTTATTACAGTACAGCAAGGGAGAACACATGGTTCCTTCTAAAGCAGGTCCGGCCATCCTGGTCCTGGAGATCTGCAGTGGTAGTCGAGTTTAGCTCCAATCGTAATCTACCGCACCTGTTCCAGGTCATGAATATCACACTCAGGTGTGTTGGATCTGAACTCTCCAGGTTGGCAGATCTTCAGGACCAGGGTTGGGCGGTCCTAACCCGTAATGTTTCATTTCTAGGGATTTGTTTTGGAGTATCAGCGGTGTTTTGTTTTAATATATTATTCGGTTAAATGTGCATGAGTTAAGCTTTATTTTGACTTCTGGCATTGATGTGTTATTTTTTTTCTGAGATGAAATCCGTTTTGTTTTTGAGGTTTTTTGTGCACATTTACAGATGTAACCAAAAATTGTAAAGAGAATAGGGATTTTTCATTTTTATTTTCTTTGAAAGTTGTGCTCTTGGACACTAGAACTTGTTAGTAGTTTCCTCAGAACAGTTTGTGGATTATATTCCGTGATTGTATTGAACAAATAGAAGACTTTATATGTACAAAACGCAGGTAGGGAGAGATGTTCTGTAAACTGCCGTTGTGAAGTGCAGAGTACATGATTCCCTCGTAACCGTATGTACAGAAACGTGCAGTATCTGTGGGAGTTTCCTTCTTCTTCTTAACATTGTTAGAGTTGGAGTGAGCCTTAGGACATTTACACTCTATTTGGTACTGTATCAGTACTTCAGCCGCACTGTAGTGTAAGGGATCCTTACTAAAGTAATACAGTCATTGCTCACATCATGATGCAAGTAAACTACATGGTTTTGGGATTTCTTATATACAGCACCTCATTTATGCCTCATTTATCTAAGAGTTATTTAAAAAAACTATCAAAAGCACAATGGAGATATTCTCTGTTTTTTCAACTTAATCTCTATCTGCTAAGAAGCTACAGCGTATTCTAGATTACTGTGGCTTGAGAACCTGTAATAGACGTCAAAGAGAGATTGGCAAGAACCTGGCGATACGATACTTATCACGGGCGATTTAGTATATTGTGATGATATATTGCAATTTCTTTCATTTTAGGCAAACTATCAGCTACGTGCTCTTACGCTAATTGTTTACGTTTGACTGGAAGACTCTAACGGCTGAAGAATACAATACTGCCAACTAGTGGTCAGCACCAAAATTAACCGGCAGTCCTTGCATGTGAACTGTTAATGAAAAATCGATACAGTATCACAAATCATGATGTTCAAGTGTATTTTTCTATGGAATATGGTGAAAAAATAAACATTTTATATACATTTTATGTTCATTAGAAGCCTTTTTAAGTTGATCGTAGCTAATAGCTTATAATAATTTTTTTTATTTTTTTGCCAATTTTTATCCCCTTCCTAATGTAGTAGCAGCCAGTTAACCCATCCCATTTGCTAGGACTCTCCCCATCACTTTGCACTGTCCCTGACTCTAGAAGGGTGAAGACAAGCACAAGCCACCTCCGTTGCGTGTGATGCAGCCACCGCCTCTTTTCTTACTACCGCTGATACACCGTCACTGAGGAGCCAACGTGCTCGGAGGAAAGCGCAGGGTTCCCAGCTCCGAATGGACCAATCAGAAGACGCCTGAGCCAGCAGACATTGCAATGTGTGAGTGATGGGGAGAGAGAGCGCCATCTACCCGCCCAGAGAGAGCACTGCCAATTTTTGCTCTCTTGGGCCCCTAAAAATAATGTCACTTTATGTGTAACAAATATAAAATTTATACTTTTGACTTAAATTATAAACTTTTTCACCATATTCTAGCATCCGGAGATGCACTAGTATTAAAGTGAGATCAGCCGCTGCCTTTTGGAGTCTAGCTTTGTTTTGAAAGACACATCAAAATGATGATCAGTACAGCAGATTGAGATTACGTTAAAAATATTGGAGACCTCCTGTAAGCAAGTGTTTCAAATGCATTTTAATGGTGGAACGTCTGTCCAGCGAGCTTTGTGGCCTGTACTGTGCAGAGAAATATTAAACCGAGACGTTTATTCCTGATATGCTGCGTGCTTTCACCATTAATCACACATGTAGTAGCGCATTGCTGAGCTGGGAAAGTATTTTTTGCTCTGAAGGTGTCGGAGAGATATTTCAGAAGAAATGCTGGACGGTTGTGACATCACACTCTCGTGATTCTAAACGTCTCATTGGTGCAGGGTTTATGGAGGTCGGTGAAGCGTTGCAGAATATACTTTACTCTTTATTTCCATAATCGGACGCTTGTAATTTTGTTCAGATGAAATATAAGACCTGCTCTCCATTTAGTCTTCAAAGATTGTATGACCTTGAATGAGATAATTAAAATATTATTGACTATGTATAAGGCAACATTTGTATGTTCTTTGTTGACTTTTGTACCAATATTTTCTCGGTTTTATGATAAAGGTATATCTTTTTTGGTATTTCTGTGGTATCCCTGCAATAACTAATATTTGTAATTACCTGAATTGTTCTAATCTAATGTGGCTTTAAAAACTGCATCAGTTTTTGTGTTTAGTGCTTCTTTTCTACTGTTTCACTGCTTGCTTTCTGAAATAAAGGTTGATCCTGATCAACAGACTGCGAGTTCTACTTCATGTTCTCCATCTCGGAATATGTGCCCTACCCGTGTTCTATGTTCTCCAGTTCTACATATCTGCTCACCTGGGTCCTGTGTTCCTCAATTCACATATGTATATGTGCTGTCTCAGTGTTCTGTGTTCTCCAGTTCTACATATGTGCTGTCTCAGGGTTCTGTGTTCTCTAATTCTACATATGTATATGTGCTCTCTCAGGGTCCTATGTTCTCTAGTTCTACCTATCTGCTCTCCCAGAGTCCTGTGTTCTGCAGTTCTCTCCCAAGGTACCGTGTTCCCAGGGAAAGTAAGTAATTTGAATTTTAACATGAATGTTCAAATTTAACCTGAACAAATAAGAGGTACGATGTTTGTTAACAAAATACAAACTAGGAACATAGAACCTTGAAAACAGGACATTAGAAATAAAGGATCATAGGAACATAGAACCTTGGAAACATAGGACACTAGAACCCTGGAAACAGGGCCCTGGGAATAGGTGAGCAAGCAAACAGTGAAAGTGGCAAGACTCCCTCAGAACTTTCAGGAAGAAACCTCGGAGGAACCAGACTCGTATGGGGGGCAAAATTTCCTTCATTTGTACACAATGTGTCTGACTGTGGATTGTTGGAGTCCAAACTCTTTAGTGATGGTTTTCTGACATTTACATTTGAGGCATTTAGCAGACGCTTTTATCCAAAGCGACTTACAATTTGGGGTTAGGTGCGTTGCTCAAGGGCACTTCAGTCGTGACCTGCCCGGGGATTGAACTGGCAACCTTCAGTTCACCAGACCAGGTCCTTAACCACTAGGCCACGGCTTTTTAATACTTTTTAATACTTAATGTATCCTTTTAATACATCATATATAAACCTCAGCACTGGAAGATGTTGGTGTTTAATAAATCCAGCTAAAACAGGATTTGAGAATGATTGACATTTATTCTCCAACACAAGTCACACATTATTACACCATACAGAACACAAATGATATAGAAGTGAAGAAAAGTCAGGCTGATATAGTGTGCAGGCAAAGCTCACATTGATCCTAAGCTTCTGTATTACTACACTGATGAGGAAATAAGGGTGTTTTCACACTCAACTTCAACTGGTTGAGTGTGAACTCTGTTTTTAAGCTCCAAACAACCCACCTTAACCCTAAAAAAATCTCCTTTTTGTTGTTGGCAGGTATGAAAACACCCCTATTTCACAGAATAAAGCTGCACAATAATAAAATATGTATATTTATAGGTTTTGTGGGGATTTCTATGGATTAACAGTCATGCAAGCAATGGAAATTGTTTTAGTTTAAATTATACAGGCCAAACATTAACCATGGCACACTGCAGAGTCATAAATAAGGTTTAATATAGTGTCCATATCGTGCAGCCTTAGTCATAAAGTTTGTTACAGACACCAGCTTAGCCAAGCAGACAGATCCTATAGTCATATATTCATTACATATCTGAGAGATGATCAGCCATCAGAGAAGGAAATGACCAGATGTACTTATGCTAATCAAAGTTGAACTAATTTGACATGTGGGACCTGATTATAGCCACAGGAGCTGTGCTTTTCTAATAAATAGCCAATAGTTTAATCAAGTAGTGAAGACGTGTTTGGTACCTGTTTGTCAATATTAATGTTATTAATATGGCTTCAGTGTTACAGGATGCTGTGTTTACATCACAGTAACAACATTACAGTCCTATTAAGTGCTTTAATTTTTGATGATCCGAGTTGCCACACAGCCCACAATCCAGGTCACGTGCCAAATTTAATTTACAGCATAAAATGTGGTGCACTTGTACAGTTTGGAGGCCTGAACATGTTCAGAAATTGAGACATCGTAAGAACATCTTGTGGTGGACGTGTCAGCCGATTTACTTTGGATCTAAATGATGTATTTCTTAATTCAAACTTAACACGGAGCAGGTGATGTCTACCTGTGGATTACAATAATACTATATAGAGCATCATGTACTGTTATATATTAATATGTAAAAAATTCTCTGAGGAAAGTGTATTTTATTGACCTCTCAGACTGATATTATAGTGACAGTAGAGCTGGTTCATTAAGCCTGGAGGGTCTGAGAAGTATGACCTAGCTTATCAGACAGTGTAAATTAAATTACAATTAAAAATGTGCTTTACATTTAATTCTGGATCTACTCAGACGCTGCCATTTCACTGTAAACCTACTCACAATATCACTGAATTCACCATTAACTATTCACACCAGTTTATGATGGTATCACTGTGACTGAGCTTGTTCACCACGTGGTGTTTGTGTGATGACTACATTTCTGCAAGTGTTCAAGGCCTCAAACTACATGTTTCATGCTTCTTACATGATTTTCACATCACCTGTTAGCTACGTAAGCCTCATAGCTGCAACTAAAGACACCAAATATGTTTTGGCTTATAGGCAACATTTGGGATAAGAGAATAAACTGGACTTTTCCCCCCAAATTCTTCCTTGTAAGCAACATGAAGCACATTTAATAAAAGCTCACAAAGCTAAAGTGTCTTTGATTAGTCTTCTCATCGTGGTGCTCACAGACGTGCCGAGAGAATCTGTGATTTGGTACGTGATTTTGTACAAATAAGGCTGGACGTCTTTCAGGCTCGTGTCGAAAACGTTGTCCACTTCGGACTGAGTGGGCATCTTCGGCAGATACTCGTGCCGGTTGATGACCTCCACGATGTTGATGACCTTCTCGCCCAGCTTTTCGCCCACTTTCTCTCGGCATATCTGTCGCTCCTGCTCGTTGGCCAAGTTCACAACGTTCACCTTTATGGTCCACACCTCCCAGGGGATGCACTCGTCAGAAAACGGCCAACGGGACTTCTTTTTCTGGTAGAATTCCAGTGAGATTTGGCCCATTCCATCACTCCCAGAGTTCCCCAGGGCGTCCTAAAAAAAACAACACAAACAGTTACTGTTATTAATATGACTAATAATACTGCTCTATTTACATCTCTGTAACATTACAGTCCATTTAAGTGCTTTTCTTTTTGATGATCCACACTGCATTACAAAGCCCACAATCCAGGTCAGATGTGCCAAATTTAAGGTGTTTACTTTTTCATAAAAAGATAAAACGTGGTGCATTTGAACAGTTTGGAGACCTGAACATTTTCAGAAATTGAGACATCACAAGTACATATGGATTACAATAATACTATACTGTTATACAGTGGTGCTTGAAAATTTGTGGATTTGGAGTTAATCTGAAGGTGAAATCAGTACCTTAAACTCAGTCACTGCTTTCCTGATGACCCGGTCCAGTTCATCAGAGGACACCCGGACGAAAGTGAAGTCTATGAAATCACAATCTGTGTCCTGGGTGCCCACCGTGCTGATGGAGTAGGTGCCCTCCTTCTTATAGTGAAACTTGCCCGTGCTGCGGTGGAGCAGGATAGTGTGCAGCAAAGCCAGCAGGGCCTCATCCACCTGTCTGCCCTCCAGAGACACTTCCAACACCTCCGAGCGGCAGTTCATCCTCAAACGAGCCGGAAACCTCCCCTACAGCGGCCCAAATGCTAATCAGTCGCGTAGAAAGCAAAGCTAAGCTAGCAGTGGCGCTTCAGCTTACATCTCCTCTTTAAAGCTCACAGACTCCACTTTTACACAAACACACAGTCCTGACAACCACCTCATAAACTTAAAAACATACTAAACTAATCTCTCCGCTGAGTTATTGCGCTACAGTCTTATTTTAGTGACGTAAATCATAAATCGTTCTCGCTCTTCACTCTGCTGATTTGTAAACAAGGCTCGATGACGGCGTGTCAAGAGGGACATTTCAGAACACAACTACAAACGCGTTTAAGTTTTCACATTTGTTTAAGCGAAGTTCACAAAATACGTTCGTGTTTTATACTTTAAACAGAGTATATGTATTAAATGTATTGTTTAATTAAGCTGTAATTACTTTAAAAAAACTACTTAAGGCCAAGTAAAAAAAAAAAATTGGTGATCATCCTTTTTCACCAAAATTTTGGGTCGGGGGGGAGGTGTTTTTTTTTTTTTTTTTTTTTTGTGTTGTGGCGGCTTTTGGGGGTGTCGGCCAATCAAATGGCTGCGTGTCGTACGGTATTTGCATAAAGTTCTCTTGTGTGTTTATGGGGTCTATTTTGTAATTATTTGGGGTCTTTAAGAGGAGATTTTTGTATGTGTAATGATTGTTAGTTGTAGTCTAGTCTCTATGAGTTATTTTAGTGTGTTTTAGTTAAGTTACCGTTAATGTGTGTCTTAGTCAGTTATTGTCTTATTTATAGAACCGGCCCTCCGTCTGCTTCTCTGTGTGTGAGTCTGCTCGCACGCTGCGATAATAGTTATTATAATATATTACAGTTAGTTAAAATAATCCATTGTATTTTATTTCATTAGATAACAGGGAAATGAATCGAATTTTATTGGCCGACTGCAGTGTTTTTACGATGCTGGCCACTGCAAAAGCCATGATTTGCATCACAAAAACGACCGGCCATTGGTATTGACAGTTAAGTGTACTGATTTGGGTCACGTCATTGGAAGCATGCAAAATTTGAATGATTCTAGGCCAGACTAGGGTGTTTGGCGCGTTTTTTTGTGTTAAAAAAAAAAAATAAAAATAACGGTCGGGTGCTTTTTAGAGGGTCGGGCGGGGATGATCACCAATTCTTTTTTTTTACTTGGCCTAAGTTTGCTGACTCTTATTATGATTTTTTAAATAATAAAAGCTCCCGATGACTTGGGTTCCCGATGCTAAATACCTTTTTTGGCAATTCTTCGTTTAAAAATACATGTAAAAATATATTTAAAAAATTATCCAATGTCAAATTAGTCAAAACGATTTGAAGAAATCCATACTGCAAATAAATTTTAGTTTAGGACAACGTATGCACAGCACAGATACTACCTGTATTTAAAAAAAATCTATTATAATAGATTTGTAAACAAACCTCGTGGCAGGAGGGGCAGTTTAGTAGAAGGCGTTACACATAACAAAAACGCCTTTTAGATGTAATATTTGTTTTTGGCTTGTGGTGGTGTTGTTATTATTATTATTATTATTATTATTATTATTATTATTATTATTATTATAGTTTAAAAGTATATATTATATACTTTAAGATATATATTATTTTTATATTTATATATATTAAGATTATTTTATTTAGGCAGCACTGAATTGTGTTGTGTTCTTTTTATTATGGAGGCTTTTATTATGATAAAACAAAATAAAAGCACCAGTTGATTTGACGAGGGAAACTTGACTGCTTGGTGGGAAATGACGAATCTTGGTGTCAGGCATTTTAGAGAGTCTCTAAATGTCTCGTATTAGTTTTATTTACTTTTATAGCAGTTTATGATGTGTTTTCGTGCAGAATCGTGGATAGTGCATTACAACTCGGACGACAGACAGAGTGGATTTAGTCCCAAGTCAACGCATATAATGACTGAGAAATACAGTATTTAACTGTGTTAACACAGACATGCAGAGGACTGTCTCCAGCTCTCCTTTAGCTCCTTCTGTGAAAGTGAAATTAATACAGTTTGGCTTTCACACTGCAGCAGATCTGCTCCATCTGCAACCACTTCAGTTATGCAAAGGTATTTTACACAAAAACACGTGTATTTTACACGATTTAGTGTTAAACAGAACAGTAGTTTTGAGATCGTTTTTGCAGAGTTTATTTTCCATTTTTTCATTTGTAGTTTTTTTAAACTGAGTCAACGCAATTAAAGCAGACAGTGTGTGTCGAAAAACTACATTTCCCATAATGCAACTAACTAGCGATTCTGACAGAAATCTTACTGTATCAGATTTGGACAGTCAGTCTGTGTATTTATGTGTATTGACATTTTCAACTGTTTGAGCTGTTATATGGATCATTCTCAGCAATGCAGTGACACTGATGTGGTGGTGGTGTGTTAGTGTGTGTTTGTGCTGATCAGTCACAGTACAGCTGCTGATGTGTTTAAACACCTCAGTGTCACTGCTGGAGTGAAAATAGTGCACCAACCACCCAACAGTGTCAGGAGTAGAAGACCAACCCAAACTGTGCTGAGCAGCTGGATGGAGCAACAAGGTAGTTGTGTCCAATAGAGTGGACAGTGAGTCCACTCCAGCAGCTCACACACTAACACACCACCACCACATCAGTGTCACTGAGAATGATCCCCCTGCTCTCTGGGGGTCCTGACCATTGAAGAACAACACAGTACACAGAAACAGATGGACTACAGTCTGTAATTTTTTATAGAACTTTCCAATTTGCTTTTCTACAGCAATAATATAAAAACTGTATTATTTATATAATTATTTTTAAAACATATAAAATAGTCCCAACACATGTTATATAACTATTGTATATACTATATTACAATACAAGACAATCATTTTATATCAAAAATATGTCGGTACTATTTAATTCAACATTTTTTGGGTAATTTTTCTACAATAACAGCAACATTTATCTCCAAAATCAAGCCAGTCATGAAGATGTTAACAAACTGACATTATGTTACTTTAATGTGAGCTTCAGGTCTTCCTATGCACAAAGCACATCTTTCATTTATATGAATATTCATGTAATCTGTTATAATAATACCGTTTTCTGTGATATTCATTTAATCGCAGTGTTTCTTTTGTGTAGAAACAGGTATATCGCAGGATGAAGCTGTTGAGGTGTTGCAGACGTTACGAGATGATGCCCAGCCGGGCCAGCAGAGGGCAGGAAGAGAAAGCACAACAGCTCTGGACCTCCTGCACCAGGAGCAGACTCAGGGC
Source organism: Crenuchus spilurus (assembly GCA_036984385.1). NCBI lineage: Eukaryota > Metazoa > Chordata > Actinopteri > Characiformes > Crenuchidae > Crenuchus > Crenuchus spilurus. The sequence goes on from BRDA01091846.1 coordinate 15,235, forward strand.
TGTATAGTGACATTCTGCTCGGCTCTTGATGCTGTTCTCGGAGGTGGGGTTCCTTTGGGAAAGACCACGGAGATATGCGGCGCTCCAGGCATCGGGAAAACTCAGCTGTGGTGAGACTCATCACCTGCCTTGTGCTTCCACTGGCCACTTTATCACCACCAACAAGCATATACGTCTCTAATCAGTCAGTTTATCAGCTTCATCGTACATCATTAGTTTGGTTCTGACCAGATAACCACATCCTAGACCATCACTAGACTGAGACCAGCAGTCTTAACTGTCCAGACCAGAATCTGACCAGTAATGAAGATATGGAGTGTGGCTGACTGTGACTTACTGTTTCTGATGAAGTGGCCGGTGTGTGGAGACTGTCCTAGAATGTGTCTGTATAGCCCATTTTTAAATGAGTGATATTAACGATACTCTGTGTTGTCAGTTTGCAGCTGGCTGTAGATGTGCAGATCCCGGTATGTTTTGGAGGTTTGGATGGAAAGGCAGTGTATATTGACACAGAGGGCAGCTTCGTGGTCCAGCGGGTGGTGGACATGGCAGAAGCTGCAGTCCAGCACTGTACTTTACTGGCCGAGGATGACGGTAAACATCAAACGAGTTGATCTGACTGTTAATGATGTAAGAGTGTTAGCACAACACTGACATGAAAATGAGTGTGTAAATACCCAAAAGTGTAAATCTGTGTCAGTGACACTCCTCACATCACTGAAACGACACAAGTGGGGCACCGTCATGCTGCGGTTTCCGGGTTGAATGACATGTTTAGCTGAAATGTGTGTTTAATGGGTGTATCAGAGCTGTTAACCATTCATCATTGACTTGTACATAAACGTTAAAAAGATACAGTGAATTTCGATAAAGTCCAGACACAGTGGCTGTAACATCGGACATATTTAAAACTATTTTTATCTACGGCTGCGTTCGGAATCCAAGCAAAATGGCTTTGTTTCTCAAATCGGATCTGCTAAGATGACTGTCCACATGTTTTTTGTACATGATCAGATTGGATTTGCCCATCCAGACATCGCAAGTGTATCTGGTTGGGTTGTTGTAATTAAGGAGGCATCAATAACTACAGCCATGCTGGTGACGTGGCTTTAGGGTTGCCAGGTTTGCTGTTTTTGCACTGATTTATCATGTATGCTAAATAAAACAGTAGAAGCAACAGTGTTGGAGATGCCTTAGCTAAACTTTTAATATAATTTTGACCCAATTTTCACTCTGATGTATTAGTATCAAATCAACCCACCCACCTGTTAGGACTCTGCCAATCACTTGTAATGTCTTTGACTCTAGGAGAGTGAAGATTAGCATAGGCCTCCTCTGATGCATGTGAAGTCAGGCTCCGCCTCTTTTCCAACTGCTCTTGATACATTATCACTGAGCAGCCAACACACTCCGAGGTGCTTTCATCATATCAATGTAGCATCAACTTATTACGTTTTTCACTAATTTCACCCGAAAGTAAAAAATCCCTAAATTGTGAAAAGGGTGCATTAAGTGTCCACTATTGCACCCGCACTAGAGAAAATGTGCTGCAATGCTGTATAGGGTTCTCCTACAATTGTACATGATGATGTGCCTGGGTAGGTGCCCCTCTAATTGAGAAGTGCCCTCCAGTGGGTAAAATGTGCCCTTTTTATTTTTTCGCCCCTGCCCTTCTGTTCCAGAGTTTTAAAATGGGGGGCTGGATATTTGGAGTGGAGCAGAGAGCTGTATACTGAGGATTAAAGTTTTATGTGTACACTGTTGCTGGTTGTTCATGTTCATTCTCAGAGCAGAGAAAAGCACTGGAGGGATTCACCACAGAAAAGATCCTCTCTGGCATCTTCCTCATCCGATGTCACGGTTACGTAGAACTGCTGGCTGAGGTCTACCTCCTCCCTGACTTCCTGTTGAAGCACCCTGAGGTACACAGGTGTTTAAACAGCACAGCCTAAGTGAAGTCCAGGCATTAGATATGACTTGTATTCATGAAAATCAGAAATCCAGTAGAATATTTAATTTGGAGAAAATGACCATTCAAACAATATCAATATTAACTCTGTTTATAATCTGTGAGATTTTGTTAGAAACAAAATTAAACGTAAAGTATATTTGTGAGAGGAGCTTAAATAAGCAGAGACATGTCTGTGAGAGCGAGTCAGACAGCTGCGCCGTTTTTCCCTCCAATAGATGTAATGATATCATATGATAATGATATAATTCTGGACATTCCATTGGTTGCTGAGTTTGTGCTGAACAAAAGCCCGTGCAACACTTGGGGGTGGGGTGGGGGGAGTACTTTTAATGGGTGTAATTTTGTAAAAAAGTCAAGCCGTGTCAGATTACATCAGAGTGTCTAAAATACCATTGGACTCCAGAGAGTTAAAAAAGACTTGAAATATGTCACTTTATAAGTAATAAATATAAAATATATGAGAATTTAGCTTTTTGAATTCAATTATTTTTGCAATAATTCCTCATTTTTGCAGATGCACTAGTATTGCATGTATTTATGAAATTACTGTATAAAACTTGAAATTTTAGACACTTTTACTTAACATGGCCCACAGTAACCTATTCAATCACCCATCCAATCACAGGTACAGTTGGTGGTGATTGACAGCATTGCCTTTCCATTCAGGCATGACTTTGAAGACCTCTCTCAGAGGACCCGCCTCCTCAACAGTCTTGGTCAGCAACTAATCCAGTTAGCCACTCAGCACAACACAGTGGTATGGACTCCTCAGATATATATACACATACGTATAGACACACATACTGTACAAGAGCCATCAAAGCACCACCACCCAAAAACGTAAACTAACAGAGCTACAGTCTAACTGAACACCAGCAAGTTGTAGCTACAAGAGAGACATTTCTGATTAAATGGCTAGTGGGTGGAAGCGTTTATGATAAAGTGGCAGTGGGTGGAGCTACAAGAGAGGCGTTTATGATTAAATGGCTAGTGGGTGGAGCTACAAGAGAGGCATTTATGATAAAGTGGCAGTGGGTGGAGCTACAAGAGAGGCATTTCTAATAAAATGGCTAGTGGTTGGAGCTACCAGAAAGGCGTTTATGATTAAATGGCTAGTGGGTGGAGCTACAAGAGAGGCGTTTATGATAGTGGCAGTGGGTGGAGCTACAAGAGAGGCATTTCTAATAAAATGGCTAGTGGGCGGAGCTACCAGAGAGGCGTTTATGATAAAATGGCAGTGGGTGGAGCTACAAGAGAGGCGTTTATGATAAAGTGGCAGTGGGTGGAGCTACAAGAGAGGCATTTCTGATAAAATGGCTAGTGGGTGGAGCTACCAGAGAGGCGTTTGTGATAAAGTGGCAGTGGGTGGAGCTACAAAAGAGGTGTTTCTGATAAAATGGCCAGTTGGTAGAGCTACTAGAGAGGCATTTCTGATAAAATGGCCAGTGGGTGGAGCTACAAGAGGCATTTCTAATCAAATGGACAGTGGGTGGAGCTACAAGAGCATAGTTTCTGATCAAGCGGCCAGTGGGTGGAGCTACAAGGGAGGCGTTTCTGATCAAATGGACAGTGGGTGGAGCTAAAATGGAAGGGTTTCTGATAGAGTGGACAGTGGGTGGAGCTACACAATCTATGACACATTGACCTCAGCAACACCACTGTGTCCGAATCATTTGTACCAGCATCACACTGCTCCCCAGGCGCCGTGAAAAGGGCTGCCAACCACTTCGGGCACAGCCTGGTGTGTTTGTGTTCACTAGTGTGTGTGTGTTTTACTGCATGGATGGGATAAATGCAGAGGTCAGATTCTGTTGTGTGTAATCACATTAGCAGAAATGTTTAATGTAATATTTGGTCAAAAGGGTCATGTGGTCAGAGTTGGTGCATCTTAGAAATAGTTTTTAACTGTCGGTGTGTTTGACTCCTGGTAGGTGATTTTGACCAATCAGATGACGACTAAAATCTCAAACGGCCAGTCCAAGCTTGTTCCAGCTTTAGGTATTTTCTGCTGTCTTATACTTGCTGTAAAAGTTAAATTTTAACATTCTGAGCTTCAGTATTTATTACTGAGTATTATTCAGTAAACTTTGTTTTATTTTTGGACAAAATAAAGGTTTAAAGTAATGATCAGACGTAAAGAAATGCATCCTTGTGTATTGTTTTTAATGTTGTAATTGTATCATTTATTAATTAATAATAAGAAATAAATTGAATGTGTATTACTTATTAGGTGAAAGTTGGGGCCATGCAGCTACACAGAGGCTGATCCTGTACTGGGAAGGAGATAAAAGGCAAGACAACGTACTAATGAACTAATTTCACACAAATATCAGTAAGAACATGAATAAAAACACACGCTGTCGGTCATGACTGCTTGTAAATTCTTCTGGTTCATAGTATTGTTGACAGAAGCTACAGACCTTTTTGGGTGACTATAGAGTGTTTATTAGCAATATTAGTCTCACAGCTTCAGCTCTAAACTAAAGAAGCAAACTTTAGACTCAGAAACATGCCTTTACTGGCTTATACGTAAAGTTGTCTAAATATGATTTCTGGGTGAAAGAGGACTAGAATGAGTTTTCAGTTCTTTCTGTTCTGTTTCAGTTCTTCTCTGTTGTTGGCACAGAAGGTTTATGACTTTATGATTGAAAAATGCTCAGCTGTGGTTTTACACTCCCATTTAAAACCCTATTATTTTGCCTTTTCCTGAATCAAGCCATTTTGACTTTTATGGTGAGCTCCTGAATAATTTGATGATCTGTCATCTAATTGGTTGAAAATAAACTAACAAACGGAGAGCTGAGAAAGAAAGCAAACCGGAGAGATATGTTATGGATTGCGTTTTTGTTTGCCTTTTTTGTTATTTTATCATTTTTTCACAATGATCTGCCAGAAAGCAGTTAGGATATCATCACAAAATGAGGAGGGCTGAGGAAAAACAGAAAGGAGGGAGAATAGCTACAATATAGCTATAATAGCTACAATAGTCTAGAACAGGGGTTCTCAACTGGTCTTAGCCTAGGACCCACATTTCCTCATGGTCATTAAGTCACGACCCACTTTTATAGAATACAACCCAAACAAATTTATTTTTGAAAAATAGCCTTGAGATTTCGGGGGCGGGGGGGACACACACACGACGGGGCGAGGTGCTGGAACATAAATTAATATAATGAATTACATTACTATTATTAAACTAACTAATAACTATTATTATTATTACAATACATTACTTACAAATTATTATTTATATTTTACTTGTTACTGTTAATAATGTACTAATAATACGTGTTATTAATAATAAAATTATAAAATGTATATTTATCATTAAAGATATATTGACATATTATTACATATTATAAAATATTTAATAATATAACTTGTATTTATTTAAATATAACTGTTAAAAGCCTGTAGCATAAAATTAACAATCCTTCAAGTCAACTTCACTGCAACACATTAGCACCAGTTTTACACTAATGTTTGGACTGTATGGTCAACAGACCTTATTTACATAAAATTATACCTCATTTCTGAGTAAAAACAAGCCAAAATTATTAATTATTTTGACATTAGTTCAACTTAGAGACATGTAAATGGACGGCTTATCACAGACTGGTAGACGCACGCACACAGTGGAGTGACAGCGGGGACAGCCAATCACAAGTTAGCAAGAAACTGGAGAGCCAATCGATGAGCTTGTGCGCAGTCTAAAGTTAAACAGGCTTCAGATTGAGTGGCTTATATTTCTGGTGATTCTAATGCTCGACTCGTCTCCTTTTAATACAGCGTAACATGGAAGGTAAAAACTACAGGGGACCAAAACTGAATTTTTTTTAAAAAGCGAAAACAACATGTCCCAATCCCACCCCCAAATTACGCCCGTGCCTTCAGCTCATGACGTCCTGTTTTTAAAAAGCTCTGCCGGCTTGGCTTTACATACATGTTTCCTTTGAAAATGTCACATTATTTTGGATGTTTTCATGCCCAGCACTTCATTACAAATAACACAGAGGTTTCTGTCTGTGTTTGTCCTCAATGAACGAAAATCCACATTTCACATGCTCTGTGTTATATTTGCGTTTTGCCATCTTGCCTCTGAACATCATCACAAATTTAAAGAGAAGGGTAACAGGCAAACAAACGGTGGTTACCATGAAAACGAGTATGCTGCGTGCATCTGACGCTGCCTCTCTGTGTCTTTTTGTTCAAGATAAATGATGAGTAAATCATCAGATAAGCTTTAATTATTTTTCATTTTTAATTGTTTTAAAATGTATTTTTTACAAACTGTCCGCAACCCACCCAGAATCGCTGGTCTAGAAGATCATTATCTGAGAAATGAGGTGAGAGGAGAGCTGAGGAAAAACCAAGAGGAGATAGCAAAGTTCATTATATGGAAGACAGCTGAGGAGAAAAGGATTTAGAGGAAACAGAAGAGGTGCACGGTATGGAAGAGAAGTGTCTGAGAAAGGAGAGCTGAGGAGAAAAGGATGTAGAGAAGAGGTGCACAGCATGGAAGAGAAGTGTCTGAGAAAGGAGAGCTTAGGAGAAAAGGATGCAGCAGAGAGAGGAGGTGCACAGTATGGAAGAGAAGTGTCTGAGAAAGGAGAGCTGAGGAGAAAAGGATGTAGCGGAGAGAGGAGGTGCACAATATGGAAGAGAAGTGTCTGAGAAAGGAGAGCTGAGGAGAAAACGATGTAGAGGAGAGAGGAGGTGCACAATATGGAAGAGAAGTGTCTGAGAAAGGAGAGCTGAGGAGAAAACGATGTAGAGGAGAGGTGCACAGTGTGGAAGAGAAGTGTCCGAGAAAGGAGAGCTGAGGAGAAAACGATGTAGAGAAGAGGTGCACAGTGTGGAAGAGAACTGTCTGAGAAAGGAGAGCTGAGTAGAAAACGATGTAGCGGAGAGAGGAGGTGCACAGTATGGAAGAGAACTGTCTGAGAAAGGAGAGCTGAGGAGAAAACGATGTAGAGGTGATAGGAGGTGCACAGTATGGAAGAAAAGTGTCTGAGAAAGGAGAGCTGAGGAGAAAAGGATGTAGCGCAGAGAGGAGGTGCACAGTATGGAAGAAAAGTGTAAGAGGAGATAAACAGTGTAGTTTACATTATTAACTGAAAACTCCTTATTTCACTATAGTGACATGCATGCAGTTGAACATTGTCAGGCAGTGCTAATGTAAATAGTGGTGTAGAGAGTGATGAGCGGTGCTGTATCTCAGCGTTTGTGCTCCGGCTCGGCTCTCGGATAGTGACCGCTCTTGGCAGAAAAAGCGAGAGAGTGTTACGTAAAAACTCTTTACCTTTCACCTCTGTGGGGGAGAGAGTGAATCACTTTACTCAAAAATCACGAAAAACATCTGCAACTTCTCTCTCTCATCTTCATCACCACAGAGAACACGTTCTCTGTTTCTCTCTATTAATCCTTTCTTTATATCTATTCATTCTCCCTGATTTCCCTGTCCTCTCTCTAATCTCTCTTCTGTCTTTCTCTTTATCTCTCCCCTGTCCTTTCTTTCTTTATCTCTCTTGTATCTCTATCTGTATCTCTATCTGTATCTCTTCGTCTGTCCCTTGTCTGTCCCTCTTTTTCTCTTTCTCTCCCTATAGCTCTCACTCTCTCTTTTGTCTCAATCTGTATTGTCTCTCTTTATCCTTTCTCATTCTCACATTCTCTCTCGTCTCTATCTCTTTGTCCTCTCTCTTACTCTATCACTCCTCATTTCTCTTTGTATTCCCTCTCCTGTCTCTCACTTTCACACCTCTGTCTCTCTTTATCTCTCCCTTTAGCTCTCACTTTATTTCCTTTGTCTCTCTCTCTCTCTCTCCTCTCTTTATTTCTCATCCATCTCTCATGTATCTCTCTCTTTATCTACCTTCCTGTCTGTCTTTCTCTCCATCAATCTCATGTTTTTCTTTCCCTCACACTCTCGATTTTTCTCCCTTGTCTACTTTTTATCCCTCCATCTCTATCTCCCTTTCACCTTCTTGCCTCTTCTTCTCCCTCATTCACACTCTTCATTCTCCTCTTTCTTCCCTCTCTCTCTCTCTTTTTCTATCTCCTAAAGCTCAAGGTCTTCTAGGTTCCTTGTAGTTTTCTCTCTATTTGTACTGATTTTCTTTTTCCCAGAATGAGTAATAAACACACAAGGTCATCACACAGACGACAGCCATCCACTTACGGAGATCAACTGCATCTTAAAGTGGACCTGTGGAGGACTCTGCATGCTGCAGTAGAGTTATGGATGACAGGAAGGATAGATAAAGCCAGATTTCAGCTAAAGTCTCCCTCTGTGTGAAATCTAACTGATCAGAAGATTTAGCTTCTTTAGATTTAAACCGGAGCTGTGAGGCCAATGTAGCTAACAAGTAATGCTACCTAATGCCCTGTTAATTAGCATCTATAAACAGACTAAAGATCAGTCGTCTCTAATAGTATTGATCATGTGTGTCTGATACTGTGTGATACACTGTTATCTACAGTGAGGAAATTAAGTATTTGAACACCTGTGAAAATCAGTGTTAATATTTGGTACAGTAGCCTTTACAGAGGTCAAACGTTTCCTGTAGTTG
>BRDA01091848.1:0-12055 GCA_036984385.1 Crenuchus spilurus
CAAGACCAGAACACATCGAGTCTGAGTCAAGACCAAGACCAGAACACATCGAGTCTGAGTCAAGACCAAGACCAGAACATATCAAGTTAGAGTCAAGACCAAGACCAGAACATATCAAGTTCAATTCAAGACCAGAGCACATCAAGTCCAATTCAAGACCAGAACACATCAAGTCCGAGTCAAGACCAAGACCAGAACACATCAAGTCCGAGTCAAGACCAAGACCAGAACATATCAAGTCCGAGTCAAGACCAAGACCAGAACACATCAAGTTCGAGTCAAGACCAAGACCAGAACACATCAAGTTCGAGTCAAGACCAAGACCAGAACACATCAAGTCTAATTCAAGACCAAGACCAGAACACATCAAGTCAGAGTCAAGACCAAAACACTAGTCCGAGTCAAGACCAAGACCAGAACACATCGAGTCTGAGTCAAGACCAAGACCAGAACACAAAGTTCGAGTCAAGACCAAGACCAGAACACATCAAGTCAGAGTCAAGACCAAAACACTAGTCCGAGTCAAGACCAAGACCAGAACACATCGAGTCTGAGTCAAGACCAAGACCAGAGCACATCAAGTCCAATTCAAGACCAGAGCACATCGAGTCTGAGTTAATGATCTGGTTTATTTGACTGATTTAGTTAAACCGTTTGTCTCGGCTGTTCTCAGCTCTTTGGGTTCTGCTGTCGGTCGTGTGCTGTGAGTCTGTCCCTGCGGCGTCCGGCTGCTGTGAGTTAATGAATGACTGTATTGTGAAGTGTGTGTTACGCTGCTATTGTAAACAAGCTGTACAGTAAGCGAGGCTGTGCGTTATCTACAGTTCACGTTTCACAGCAGACTGTTCAGCTGTATTAATCAGAGCGGCTGGGTTAAGCGTGGTCAGAGGTGATAATAAGAAGCTTTAGTGGAGGAGCATCACTGACAGTCAGATTAGTGAATAAAGCCTCGAGGGCCACAACACAGACGGCTGCGTCTGTCGCTAATCACAGCAGATAACAATAAAACAAAGAGGAAGCGCAGCAGCACAGCTTTATCTCACACACGGCACTTCTGTCTCCACCACAAAGAAAGGTCAGAGGTCGGCACCAGAGCCTAAAGCTCCACCAGCTCATGCAGAAGTTCAGCGCTGCTTAAATGACATCCTTTATCAACTTTTCTGCACATCTGACTTCCTGTCTTTCCTAAATTGAACATGTTGGGGGGGGGGTAAGACATTTAGTACTTAATGTACCCAAACGTTTGCACAGATGTTTCTTTTTTTTTAATCCAAAATGTTCATTAAATATATATTATAATATATTATATATCATTATTATAAATATTATATAGTTTTATGTGTATAGTACAGTATTGTGTCCTATTGTTAGTTTGCATAAAATGGAAATAACTAAAGTAATAAATAGTAAATAAGTAAATAAAGTGTATTAAAGAAGCAGGAACCACTGGTGGGGTCATGGATTCACATTTTTATTACATTTGAATCATTTTCCAGGTTTTGTTGAGGTTTGAAAATAATAATACACACAAATTCTCTACAAACTCTTAACTAAAGCCTGTCTCACACACACACACAGCCATATTTACACAACACATACTCAAACACACACACACATCTCACAAATGAAAACTCTCTGATCTTGAGAGGCTTTAAACATCAGCGGCTTTAGGAACAACTACTGCAACCACATAACAATTTAGCCCAATAAACTACAAATATACTCCAAAAAATAGTGTAGCACACAGCAACGCTGCCTCCCACCTGCCTGAGTAAGGACACCACAGTCTAGTAATAAGCGTGCTTGGGCTAGACTCCTAACGCCTGGTTCACACTACAGGATAATCAGGCCGATGTGCAGATTCCGACCATCGTAAAAGGTCCTCTGATTTTCGAGTGATGAAAGACCTGAGACAGTCTGTACCACTCTGATCTTATCTCAGTGCAGTCAGGAAGACTCAACTAGCACTGACATGTCAGTCATCCACCATGTTTGTTTACAAAACACTGCGGCAAGGTTTTGAGGAGCTCCTGGTCAGGTGTGTTACTCTTAAAGTGTGTGGTGTTCGGTGTAGTTTGGGCGACTTTATGACTAACAACGATTAAGGACAGAAAAATCAGAGAAATGTCATTATTTGTGGGAGGTCTCACATTTTCAACATTGTTTAGGATTTTTAAGATCCTGTAGTGTGAACCCGGCTTAACAATACATATAATACACATGTAACATAACTATGATAGGAAGTCTCTGTGGATAACATCTGTCAGATGAGGAAATGTAAATGAAGCAGTCACATGTCTAATGTTTTTTCACATATCTTGAGAAAAATGTACACAAGTGGTGAACTTGCTTAAAACTCACATTAAATACACCTCCCTCATGTGTCCACTCAATGGCCACTTTATTAAGAACCCCAACATGGCATCATGACTGTGATAAAAATACTGCTGGACTGAAATAAACCTGAAATGAGTGAGTGAGTGAATGAATGATTAACTAAGTGAATGAATGAGTGAGTGAGTGCATGAATAAATGAATGAATGAATGAGTGAGCGTGATTGAATGACTGAATGAGGGCATGAATTAATAAGTGAGTGAATAAATGAATGAGTGTGTGAATGAATGAGTGAGTGCATGAATGAATGAATGAGTGTGATTAAGTGACAGAATGAATGAATGAGTGTGTGATTGAATGAATGAATGAGTAAGTGCATGAATGAATGAGTGAGTGAGTGAGTGCATGAATGAATGAATGAGCGTGGCTGAATGACTGACTGACTGACTGAATGAATGAGTGAGTGTGCGAATGGCTGAATGAATGAATGAATGAATGAGTGTGGGATTGAATGAATGAGTGAGTGAGTGAGGGCATGAATGAATGACTGAATGAATGAATGAGTGTGGGATTGAATGAATGAATGACTGAATTAATGAATGAGTGAATGAATGAGTGAGTGAGTGAGTGAATGGCTGAATGAATGAATGAATGAGTGTGGGATTGAATGAATGAATGACTGAATGAATGAGTGAGTGTGTGAATGGCTGAATGAATGAATGAATGAGTGTGGGATTGCATGAATGAATGAATGAGTGTGGGATTGATTGAATGAATGAGTGTGGGATTGAATGAATGAATGACTGAATGAATGAGTGAGTGAGTGAATGGCTAAATGAATGAATGAATGAGTGTGGGATTGAATGGCTGAATGAATGAGTGTGGGATTGAATGAATGAATGACTGAATTAATGAATGAGTGAATGAATGAGTGAGTGAGTGAATGGCTGAATAAATGAATGAATGAATGAGTGTGGGATTGAATGACTGAATGAATGAGTGTGGGATTGAATGAATGAATGACTGAATGAATGAGTGAGTGTGTGAATGGCTGAATGAATGAATGAATGAATGAGTGTGGAATTGAATGAATGAATGACTGACTGACTGAATGAATGAGTGAATGAATGAGTGAGTGAGTGAGTGAATGGCTGAATGAATGAATGAGTGTGGGATTGAATGAATGAATGACTGACTGAATGAATGAGTGAGTGAGTGAATGAATGGCTAAATGAATGAATGAATGAATGAGTGTGGGGTTGAATGAATGAATGACTGACAATGAATTAATGAATGAGTGAATGAATGAGTGAGTGAATGGCTGAATGAGTGTGGGATTGAATGAATGAATGACTGACTGAATGAATGAGTGAGTGAGTGAATGGCTAAATGAATGAATGAATGAGTGTGGGATTGAATGAATGAATGACTGACTGAATGAATGAATGAATGAATGAGTGAGTGAGTGAATGGCTGAATGAATGAATGAACAGGCTCTGAGACATGCTGCCGTAGCTGTTCCTGTACCTTGCTTGCTTGAAGTCCCTGTTAAAGCTACAGATGCTGTGTTAAGCTCCCAGCCTGAGGCTCGTCTGTTTCTGATGGAGGTAAAAGTCATCTGGGACGGTATCTGATGAGAAGACAAGCAGAAAATGTCTCTAAATGTATCTGATCTGTTCATCTGCTGATGGTTAGTGATCCTGTACATCTTCAGTGGTCCGTTTCTGACCTCAGAGCTACTGTTGATAAGCGTCTGTACTCACCATTACAGCGATATCCCAGGTTGGACCAGATGATGTTCTCCTGTGAGAAACAGAACACTCCAAGTCGTCCTCCTCTCATCAACGTGTCAATCACTACTCCTGAGTCTGCCACCAGAGCATTCCCTTCATACAGCCGAACCCTGAAAACACAAACAGCTGGATGTGACACACTTAACCTAGAGTTACAGCCCTGAAACCTAAAGAACCCATTCAGACTTACTCTGTCAACACTTCAGGACCACAACACTACGTTTATAATACTGTATCAATTCTTATCCATACAGTCTGTCATTCAGTCAGTCAGTCAGTCATTCAGTCAGTCTGTCTGTCAACACTTCAGGACCACAACACTACGTTTATAATACTTTATCAATTCTTATCCATACAGTCTGTCATTCCGTCAGTCTGTCATTCAGTCTGTCTGTCTGTCTGTCTGTCAACACTTCAGGACCACAACACTACATTTATAATACTGTATCAATTCTTATCCATACAGTCTGTCATTCCGTCTCTCTGTCAGTCAGTCAGTCATTCAGTCTGTCTGTCTGTCTGTCTGTCAACACTTCAGGACCACAACACTACATTTATAATACTGTATCAATTCTTATCCATACAGTCAGTCAGTCTGTCATTCTGTCTCTCTGTCATTCAGTCAGTCAGTCAGTCATTCAGTCAGTCTGTCTGTCAACACTTCAGGACCACAACACTACATTTATAATACTGTATCAATTCTTATCCATACAGTCTGTCAGTCTGTCATTCTGTCTCTCTGTCATTCAGTCAGTCATTCACTCAGTCAGTCTGTCAACACTTCAGGACCACAACACTACATTTATAATACTGTATCAATTCTTATCCATACAGTCAGTCTGTCTGTCTGTCTGTCTGTCTGTCTGTCTGTCAACACTTCAGGACCACAACACTACATTTATAATACTGTATCAATTCTTATCCATACAGTCTGTCAGTCTGTCATTCAGTCAGTCATTCACTCAGTCAGTCTGTCAACACTTCAAAACCACAACACTACATTTATAATACTGTATCAATTCTTATCCATACAGTCTGTCATTCCGTCTCTCTGTCAGTCAGTCAGTCTGTCTGTCTGTCAACACTTCAGGACCACAACACTACATTTATAATACTGTATCAATTCTTATCCATACAGTCTGTCAGTCTGTCATTCAGTCTCTCTGTCATTCAGTCTCTCTGTCAGTCAGTCATTCAGTCTCTCTGTCAGTCAGTCAGTCAGTCATTCAGTCTGTCTGTCTGTCAACATTTCAGGACCACAACACTACGTTTATAATACTGTATCAATTCTTATCCATACAGTCTGTCATTCAGTCAGTCAGTCAGTCATTCAGTCAGTCAGTCTGTCAACATTTCAGGACCACAACACTACGTTTATAATACTGTATCAATTCTTATCCATACAGTCTGTCAGTCTGTCATTCAGTCAGTCTGTCAGTCTGTCAACACTTCAGGACCACAACACTACATTTATAATACTGTATCAATTCTTATCCATACAGTCTGTCAGTCTGTCATTCAGTCTCTCTGTCAGTCAGTCTGTCATTCAGTCACTCTGTCAGTCAGTCATTCAGTCTCTCTGTCAGTCAGTCAGTCATTCAGTCAGTCTGTCTGTCAACACTTCAGGACCACAATACTACGTTTATAATACTGTATCAATTCTTATCCATACAGTCTGTCAGTCTGTCATTCAGTCTGTCAGTCAGTCATTCAGTCAGTCAGTCAGTCAGTCTGTTATTCAGTCAGTCATTCAGTCTGTCACTTAGTCAGTCTGTATGTTAGTCAGTGTGTATGTATGTTTGCCAGTCAGTCAGTCTGTATGTTAGTCAGTCTGTATATTTGTCAGTCAGCGAGTCAGTCTGTCTGTCAGTCAGTGTGTATGTTTGTCAGTCAGTCTGTGTAAGTCAGTCAGTCTGTATGTCAGTCAATCAGTCAGTCAGTCTGTCAATCAGTCAGTCTGTATGTTATTCAGTCTGTATATTTGTCAGTCTGTCATTCAGTCAGTCTGTCATTCAGTCTCTGTCAGTCAGTCTGTCATTCCGTCTCTCTGTCAGTCAGTCTGTCATTCGGTCAGTCTGTCATTCAGTCAGTCTGTCAACACTTCAGTACCACAACACTACGTTTATAATACTGTATCAATTCTTATCCATACAGTCAGTCAGTCAGTCTCTGTCAGTCAGTCAGTCAGTCATTGAGTCAGTCTGTATGTTTGTCAGTCATTCAGTCAGTCTGTTATTCAGTCAGTCAGTCAGTAATGTCAGTCAGTCAGTCAGTCTGTATGTTAGTCAGTCTGTATATTTGTCAGTCAGCGAGTCAGTCTGTCTGTCAGTCAGTGTGTATGTTTGTCAGTCAGTCTGTCTGTGTCAGTCAGTCAGTCAGTCTGTATGTCAGTCAATCAGTCTGTCTGTCAATCAGTCAGTCTGTATGTTAGTCAGTCTGTATATTTGTCAGTCAGTCAGAGTTCATGGTTTCAGTTCTTACCTGATGTAGCCCACCTGTGGCCGGTGGCTGAGCTGCCAGCGATATGATGTTTTGTCCCTCCAGCCCACATTGCGGGGGTCCTTCCACAGCAGGGTAGTCTCCCCGGGGGTGTCTCCTGTGTGCCACAGAGCGTTCCTCAGATACTCCCCTGGACCAGTACGGGACTTAACTGCCTGAGAGAGATCAGGGGACAAAAGCAGGATGGACAAAAGAGAAGACTGCATACATATACCATCAAATGAAGAGTCTATAGAAACAGAAGAAGAGCATCCTTCAGCTCCGAGCTGCAGAGAGTTTATATGGACTCTCATATACCAGTAAGAGAAGTGATGATGTCAGAGCTTAATTCTGATTGGCTAGCCCCTCTCAAGGCTTTGTTGAGCAGGAATAGACATTCAAACCAACAATTCTGATCAGGGTGCTTTAAGCACTGGGTTAATTAAGTGTTAAGGTTCTGACTGCACAGAGGCAGTACCTTCAGCTGCAGGGCCGGCTGGGCCGATGCTCTGAAAGGCAGGTTCTGCCAGTACACCTGCTCCGTCTGCTTCCACATCACAACGTAGAAACTGGACGAGTCCTGGTAGCCGAAGACGAAGCCCACGTAGTCATCATCAGTGGCTGTGTTCACATGGAACGTGCCCTCGAAGTCGACGCCGTTAAACGCAGTGTAGCCTAGAGTGTAAATAAGACTGATCTGTATGTGCACTGCAAACAACCACAAGCTTTAAAAGGACTTTAAGATGGTTAGATTTGTGCCACAAGAGGATGCCCCTCGGCAGGGCAGAAAGTAAGCTGTATTACTATTATTATTATTGTAACTGAAGATGGTGTATTTGAAGTGTTTATAGGTTTATTACTGGCATTTACAAATGAATACTTACAGCCAGTCTGACAGTAAACACAGAGTTAAGTACTGAGGCTCACCCACAGCCAAACCCGGGTCACTGTTCATGGTCTGTATTATCTCCATCCCCTACAGGCAAAGACATCATTACAGTAACTACACAGAACAGTAAACACAGTGTACAGCATAGAAATGCTGATTAAACCTAAATTACTCAGTTATTTTAACATTGTTTAGAGGCTGCACAGCACCGAAGGGACATTACGAAGGTCAAATTTGTGCCACAAGAGGGCAACAGTGCAGTACAATTAAACTAATATATGAGCTGAGTTGTTATACAAATGAGCAGGTTCGGGATGTGTACTGTAGATATTTTATTTTATGATAAATATATATAATTATTTATTCATTCACTCACTCATTCATATATGGTGGGACTATGAAAGGACCGTTTTATCTAGCTTATCTTATCTTAAAGGCCTCCAGGACGGGACACTGAGCCAGATTACAGAAGTGTGTGTTTTACATCTTTATCTTCATGGAAACAGTTCAAGTATCATTTCATAATAAGATCATCTGACAAATGTTACATATCAGCTCTGATTATAGGGGAGGTGGGGATGTGGTCACCTGATTGAGCACCACCCAGTTGGGGTCGATCTGGGCATCACCCTCCGGGTCCAAGATGACCGTCTGGAAGGCTCTGAAGTCCGTCATGGTGACCTCAGCGCTCTCAGGGCACACGTCCAGCAGGTCACTGACTTTATCGTTATCAAAGTCCGTCTCACACACGTCTCCAACACCATTGGCTGAATGTTGTGCGAAAAAATGTTACAATGTAAAAATGTTAAACAGGGTTTATATTCACAGTCAGTGGCGACTCTCCGCATACGCACACATAATGCATCCATGTAATCGCCATCGGGGCATTCGCTACAATAGAAGAGTTTCTGATAAAGTGGACAGTGGGTGGAGCTACAAGAAAAGAGTTTCTGATAAAGTGGAAAGTGGGTGGAGCTACAAGAAAAGAGTTTCTGATAAAGTAGAAAGTGGGTGGAGCTACAAGAAAAGAGTTTCTGATAAAGTAGACAGTGAGTGGAGCTACAAGAGTTTCTGATAAAGTGGACAGTGGGTGGAGCTACAAGAAAAGAGTTTCTGATAAAGTGAACAGTGGGTGGAGCTACAAGAAAAGTGTTTCTGATAAAGTGGAAAGTGGGTGGAGCTACAAGAAAAGAGTTTCTGATAAAGTGGACAGTGGGTGGAGCTACAAGAAAAGAGTTTCTGATAAAGTGGACAGTGAGTGGGTGGAGCTGCAGGAAAAGCATTTCTGATAAAGTGGACAGTGGGTGGAGCTACAAGAAAAGAGTTTCTGATAAAGTGGACAGTGGGTGGAGCTACAAGAAAAGAGTTTCTGATAAAGTGAACAGTGAGTGGGTGGAGCTACAAGAAAAGAATTTCTGATAAAGTGGACAGTGGGTGGAGCTACAAGAGTTTCTGATAAAGTGGACAGTGGGTGGAGCTACAAGAAAAGAGTTTCTGATAAAGTGAACAGTGGGTGGAGCTACAAGAAAAGAGTTTCTGATAAAGTGGACAGTGAGTGGGTGGAGCTGCAGGAAAAGCATTTCTGATAAAGTGGACAGCGGGTGGAGCTACAAGAAAAGAGTTTCTGATAAAGTGCATGGTGGGTGGAGCTACAAGTGAGTGGAATCTGATAAAGTGGATGGAGAGTGTAATCACACCGTTAGCATCCTTCTGGCTGGGGTTGGGGATGAGTCTGCAGTTATCTGGGCCTGGAGGAAGAACATCCGGAACTCCGTCATTATCATCATCATCATCACACTCATCACCGATGCCGTCGTTGTCCGAATCGAGCTGAGAGCTGTTGGGGATTTCAGGGCAGTTGTCCCGCGAGTCCTGCAGGCCGTCACCATCTCTGGAGAGGAAATCACAGAGAATGACGGCACAACTATGATGACCCTTTAACCTCTACAATAGCCTGGACTGGCCTTTACTCCTTCCATTCAAAGCATTATTTCTTCTAAGCTCCACCCAAAAAGGGAGGAGTCATATAAAAGCTGAAATTCTCTTTTTTACTTCACTTGTTAATTTCTGACTATTTTGAGCTGCTGATTAAAGATTTTGCTTCTAATAAACCAACTTCAATTACAATAAGTGTTGACATTTGAGTCCCAAACAAATAGAACTGAGAACTCAGTGACTGTCCTGGTGCCCTCTTGTGGACACAAAGTCCCTTACGTGCTGCGCAGCCTGAAAAATTATTTCTAGGACTAAAAATCTAAAAGTTTCCACATTTTAATGTTCAGAATTACAATGTAAGCATGTGTTATTATTAGGGGTGGGACTCGATTAAATCTAATTTAATCTAAAATCGATGTAATCCAATTAGTAATTAATTTTTACTTTGTAATTAATTAATCGAAATTAATCACATTTTAATCACATTTCAATATTTAACATGATATTAATTTAAGTTTGGTTGATGAATGAATATTCAATAAGCTTAAACTTCAAAATCGTGTTTATTTTCCCACCAGTCTACTACTCAGACCAACAGATGAGTGCAGAAAACAGAGCAGTTTTCAGAACACTGGAAATTCTGACCAAAAATGCAGTCCATCTCGCCAGTGAACTGGTCAGTTTGTCTGACGTGGACTTTTTGTTTCTGAATGTGAACCCCGACATGTGGTCGAGTGTTGACTGGCGACACTGTTTGCTCGTAGCAGCTAAGTTAGCATTACTGACCTGCGCGCGCTAGCCCCAAACACGTTTTGTGTTGAGGTGGTAACGAAAGGTGGAAGTGCTTCTGTGATAAGCAAACTCCTTCAATAATAAAGTGTAAACAACAGCATTTTTATTTGTGCTTCCATGTGGAAGTTTCTGTATTTAAATTTCCCGTCTAGCAGCGTAGTCTCTTCCGTCATCTCCATCATGCTCATCACGTGCGTCGATATAATCTGTATGCCTGGAACTCGCGCACTGAGAAACGTTCCACTTTGCAAAGTGCGATTAAAATGAGTTAATTTTTTATTTCTTTATTAATTAATCGAAATCAACGCGTTAAAGTCCCACTCCTAGTTATTATATTACAAAGCACATAACACATTTTCTGTTCATCTGAAGGGCTCTGTTACAAAATTCATGAACTTTTTGCATGTATTTGATGTAACTGCTGTAAGATTTGAGCATCAGGTTGAGAATTCCTAAAAAAATACAGTGTTAAGAAGTTAAACACTAAAATCTACTGCTCTGCTTTTTCTATCTATCTATCTGATAATAATAATAATAATAATAATAATAATAATTATTATTATTATTATTATTATTATTATTATTATTATTATTATTATTTATTTATTTATTTATTTATTTTTATTTTTTTATTTATACAATTATATATAAATATAAAATAAAAAATAATGTAAAAAAATTAAATGAATACAATTTTAATATAATTTTAATACATTGTAATGATTTTTTTTCGTGTGATAACAGGGTGACTCACTTGTCCTGGTTTGTGTCACAAATGTCTCCGACCAAGTCGTTGTCAGTATCGGACTAAAAATGATAGAAGAGCTTCAGGAAGTGTTTTTATCCTCTGAATGTCAGAAATGTACTTCCTTCCATGTGCATTACACATAATATTGTTACTGACCTGTGTGGGGTCATTGACCTCAGGGCAGCTATCACACACATCTCCCACACCGTCACCATCGCGGTCCGTCTGCATGGGGTTGGGGATTTTGGGACAGTTGTCCAGCGTGTTGGGGATTCCTGTGGTACATGAAGAAGAGGACGGTTGAGAAATGGTGTACCTGTGTTGATGAGTATCAGTCAGATATTGGAGAGAAAAAGTTGAACAGTGAACCAGAGAGAATGAAGCCAAAATGACTCTTTAAGATAAGTCATCACAGTGGCCTGTCATCTGTTTTCTCTGTGTTGGTTGCTGATTGGCTGCTACACTGTAAATAAAGCACTTTTGGGTTTTCTGTGTGTCCTCACTGAGCTAAACAAAGCATCTGGACCTTGTGGCCACGCCCCTGGGCATCATAGTACATTTCTTTCAAACTGATTCACTCAGACGATTAACTCTAAATAACTGAATCATTTACGACTGAAGCTTCACTATCATCTGATGAGTGTGATGGATTTCTGACCGTCTCCATCAACGTCATTATCACAGATGTCTCCCGCCCCATTGCCGTCCGTGTCCAGCTGGTCAGCGTTAGGAACGTTGGGGCAGTTATCACAGGCATCCCCAAAAGAGTCTGTGTCCGAATTCTGCTGGTCCTTATTGGGCACCAGCCGACAGTTATCCTAAAACGAGCCAAATATAAAAATGACATTAAAATGAGAACTGCACTGCTCTAAAAGCAATTAAAAACGACTCATTATGCCATCTGTACTGAAACATTTAGCTGTTCAGGGTTGATATAATAGCTGATAAATAAAATAAAATAAAATGTTTTTTTTTTCATTTTTTGTTATTAATGCAACTATAACCGGATTCCAAAAAAGTTGGGACACTAAACAAATTGTGAATAAAAACTGAATGCAATGATGTGGAGATGGCAAATGTCAATA
>BRDA01091850.1:1693-46693 GCA_036984385.1 Crenuchus spilurus
GAACCAATATTCATAAATTCACGTTAAACATGAGAGTTAAATGTTTATCATTATGAGAAGGTGTAAACGTGAGAAATGTTTTTCCAACATGTTAAGCCAATAGTAGTTGAAAAAAAAGCTCTTTTGGAATGTAAAGCGCATTACAGTACATGTCTCTGTAGCATGCTTTTAAAATACTTTGGCTGTGCTGGCGTACTTTCATAACCGGTCACGAGAGCTACCAATAAAGCACGGCGAGCCGCATGTGGCTCGGGAGCCGCGCAATGAGTGTCCCTGCTTTAGTGTGACGTGTTTTAGTTTATTTTGAGCGTTATCAATAAGAAACAATGACAATCAAAGCCAGAATGAATGACGAACGTGTGAATGCATGCTTTGTTTTTGTGAAATTAGCCGCGAGTCATATGGGCATGCCGATGATAACCGGGCGGATGAACAATAACTGGGACAACATTTTCTCGAAAAAAAAGTTGATGATAACCGAATTGTACAACCTTTTTGTAAAGAGTGCAAATGTGGAAGAGTATTACTATTTGTAAATTGAGAGTACAAATTGCACTTAAATACTTATAACCAAGTAGTCTCAAGTCATTTGAAGTATATTGTGATACAAAACAACATTCTTGCAGGACCATAGTGCAACATAACAGAAGTACAAACAATGCAATACCATAAATACAAAAGGCATTAAACAATACAAAAGAGGACCAAAATATAAAACAGGCAGCGTAGCACTGACAGTGCTAAATATAACAATAAGTAATACAATATTATCAAATACAGTCATCTCCACACAGTCCCTGATCGAGTCTCTATCTGACCATTAAACATGAATGTTCTGTACCTACAATTAGATCTAACCGTGCAGAGGGCAGCAGGATGGGAAAACCACATTCCTTTAAGGTGTGTCTGTGAACGACTTGCCTTGTCGGCCCTGGCACAGGAACAGCTTAATTGATTTAGGCCAAAAATCACATTACTGTACTAATTGCATCTCTTCTGAAATAACTGGCTGGACTGAGTTCCTATTCAACTCTCTCCAAGCATGCAAACCTATTAGCAACTTATGAAATTGTTTATGTAACACTGATGGCATGTAATAGTCTTTCTTCCTGCTTCACTTCGGCTCCAAACTTGTTTGCAAAGGAACCGGGCATGTACTGTCTGTTTAACCATATCAAAATAGAACTGACACAGAGCGTTACGATGAATAAACTGTCCAAGACAGAAAATGAAATGTAAGAGGACATTTTTGCATTCGTTCCTTTAGGGCACTCTCGCCATTAATAATGGACGGTCACAATTCACTACTTTGTATCAGACTTGAATGGCTGCTGAAGAATACAAACACACGGAGAGACCTCAACCGAAGGCTTCTTCGCTCTTAACATACTGTAGATATAAAATATATATAAATATATATAAACATGGACTTTAAAAAACCCAAGTCCAGTTGTATACATATTACATAAAGTACTGTATTTCTCTTGGTAAACCCAATGCTGGCTATAGGCTCCGAGGGAGCAGATTGGTACTCCCGTAATACAGTAAAAACGGGTGTAATATTTAATTTATATATGAATCATTAAAGTGCAGCTGCTATTATGCATTCCTTTTCTACTTGGATAAAACAGGCCTCAGATGTGTGAGCTGGACTTTGAAGTCTTGTCTCAGAAGCAGACCAACTTTTACAGGAAGTAGCTCATGTTTTATTCATGCTCTATGTGGGGCTAACAAAGGTGTGCATTTTCGGACTGGGACCTGAGAGAGAGAGAGCTGGGGGGGAGGGGGGAGGAAGGCTAAGCAGAACTTTAGGGGGGTTGTGGGGGTAAACATGCTCAAATATATACGCACACACACTGCTGGCCATTAGTAACACTGTAATAAAACTCATATTTGTCTGAAACTGCTCAGTGATTCCATCAATACTGGTTGACCCTTTTTGGGAAACACAGTGGCTTCTGTTTATTTCAGAGTCACTTAACTGGCCGGATTCTAGCATACATCACGTCTACTCGTGCGTCTCCACTAATGAATAGCAATTTTCTCACTCTAAATGAAATGTAATCAAATGTGAAATAAAAAAGAGGCTTAACATGTAATAAATCTAAAATATGTCAATGTTTTTTACATTATATTCTCTTTTTTTAAAGATACAGTAGTACGCTCTCTGTAAATATTAGAAATGATCCAACTTGTTCTAAAGACTGGATTACCGTTTACTCCTACATGTACCCTACGCCGTAGCCCAACGTGCATCTCTCCAGAAATGTAACTACGCATCGCTTCGACGCAGACCGTATGCAGCTATGATTGGTCCACCACATCGTATCCTCGCCTCTGCATTTCCGCCTTTGCTGCCAGTTTTAAAATAGTCATTACAACCTGAGAAATGCCAGAGAGAAACAGGCTCTTATACAACAATAGATCAAGTATTTAGAGGAATAAAACATGAACATCTGATTCCTCGTCGTGGTACTCTGAGGCCAACACAACACACCAAGGAACTCAACCAGTGGCATAGAAACCCTATCACCACCTAGTGTTTTTTCAGTGTAATTGCAGCGCATCACAGACAGACCAACGCAGAAGTATAAATGCATACAAATGTGATGTGCATAGGCTTTAATTAGCCTTTAATTAAGGCTGATTGATTGATTAATTGGAAGGTAGGTCATTGGTCATTGGCCAAGGTAATTGGAAGGTTATGGATTGGGACAGATTAGGGTCTACCCACATTTGTGCGTCATGTGCATAGTATATTGTATAGGTTTGAGCCTGTGGTGGTACCTTATCTACAATGGACTCCTGGTACCAGATTCCCACAGCACAATGCTTTACCACATGTAGCACAGCAGGGGGTTAAAGTGGGGCCCAATTTGTCCTTTGACAGGATCACATGATGTACCAAAGACCACACTCAGTGAGATTTTACATAGTAGGTTATTTCACAACATGGTCTCTTTCTCTCCGTTATTGTAATTATTGTGTATCATGTAAGCCCGTCCGAGCCCACGTGCCAAACACAAAAGACTTTGATATCTAATGTGTTTCTTGGTGCTGTAGATTTAAAGGTAATGTAATGTCAAACATGCATGACAACATGTGTACACACCAGCACAAACACCTGCATGCATACAGTACATTCATACAGCTGGTATACATTAACTTGCATGCATTCACATCCTATTTAAAGATTTATTTAATAGCAGTTTCTGTTTTTACCAACATAAAATGTGTCCTGTGCAAATGCTATGGCACATTTTATTTTCTATGTAAATTTTTTTCCCAATAAATTAAATAAATGAATAAATAAATAGCAATAAACGGGCACATTTTTGTCCCTCAAAGTGCAGACAAAGTAATTGTACCCTTAAATGTACAACATGGTCCTTAAGGTCCAAGACTGTATCTTAAATGTTCCCTACATTCCCTATTTAAGGAGAAAGGAACATATTTGTATCTAAAACTTTTTTTTAAACAGTAAAATAAAAGTAAAAGTTTGGATTCAGGACAGGGTGGAGTCAATATGCTGACTGCCACCAAACACACAGCCTTCAGCGTGCCACTTCAGTGGCTGGAAAAGTACTGACGTAATGATGCTCCAGGACCTTTTTCTAGGAAAGGGCTGTAAATAAATAGAAAAGATGTAAAATGTGAATATAATTTAAATTGTATTAAAAATACCAAAAAAATGTCTTTTAACCAGGGGTGAACAAATGTTTGCAAATGTTTGAAACACATTGAAAATACTTTCAACCAAAGGTGTCAAAAGTATTGACATTCATTACTCAGGTAGAAGTACAGATACGAGGGTTTAAAAAGACTTTTATAGAAGTTGAAGTATCAACTTAAGCTTTTTACTCAAGTAAAAGTGGAAAAATTCTGGTTTCAAAACTACTTAAAGTGTAAAAGTAAAAGTCATGCAAGGAAAACAAATGCCAAAACTTAGTGCACTACTCAACCCCCACCCCCAAAATAAATTTTTTCTAAAAGCTGTAATGACTATAATGTTATATTAAAATGGTAATGTTGAATTTTTTGGGGGATGTACTGGCTACCTGTTTCAGCTGCATATATGCCCCCTGAAAATGAAAACATTTTAGTAATGTAAGAGCCATTTTGCACTAAATGTATATTTAATATCAATTTTATTGCAATTTAGTGTTTTATGTTCTTCTGTGTTATTTAGGAGCATTGTTTTAGTATTTAGAGTAAATCCTTTATTTTTCTGGCAATCGATTGCTTTCCCTGATTGCAAACTTATTCTGTGCTCCATTACTTTTCCCTGAGGCCAGTATTTTAAGGTAGCACAGTTTTGTTAGCGTAGCCTGTTATGCTAAGCAACATTTTTTATTTATTCCTTCGTTTGTTATCCTGGTAAAAACAACACAAACTGACCTGTGTGATAAACAAGACAGAATAAACGTGTCTGAGGACTACACTTCGTCTCTTTCTGTTGCTTTTGGATGATATTGGATATCGCAGGCAGGAGTTACTTCAAGTGCTGCCTTAAAGCGCTGCGTTGCGGTACTGAGCTTAGTGGAGAGTGACAGACAGACATGTGACGTGCAGGTACCAATAGGATATCAGAATGGAATTTGTTTATACTTATCATCCAACCACAGTCACATTCACTCTTTCTGGATGGCTCAGTTTATCTGGATGTTTTTTAAATGATGACAAACCGAAATTAAATACGTAGAAATAACGAGGCTGTTTTTAAAATGTAAAGAGTAGAAAATACCAATAACTGCATGAAAATGTAAGTAAGTAGAAATAAAAAGTCGTCTGAAAATAATTACTCCAGTAAAGTAGAGATAACCAACATTTCTACTTAAGTATAGTAACAAAGTATTTGTACTTACTTGACTCCTCTGCTTTCAACACATTTTACTGCTCAGTTTGTTTATTAACTCTAATTTAATATGCACACACACACACACACACACACACACACACACACACACACACACACACACACACACACAGCGTATATGCATACATAACACACACAATGAAGTGCAATGCAAGTTCAAAGCTCCTTCTAGTGTATTACCAGAAACCTTCCTCAGCACTTCTCTCAGCTCAGGAAGCAGAGGGAATCTGACTGATAACAGATGCCAGGCCAAGTGTAGTACACACACACTCACTGTTAACACTTCTGAAACATCCGAGTGCTTGAGAAACAGCACCGCACTTCATCTGCCATTTGAAGTGCAATCACTGTAATGTGATTCATCGCTGTGTAGTGTGTGTAATGTAATTACTGCTTTACATTACTGCCATTATCATGCAGGCCTCGTCAGCCCCTGGCTGATAAAATTCAGTTTGACTCATTGATGAAAACACAGCACAGCACAGTTGTATCGCATGTTTACATGGACATGATTACACATCAGAAGCTTCTCTGCAACGTGACTCATGTGGACTGTGGTCAGCGATGGTGTCGTCCACTAGAAAATGAATGTGAAAGATCTTAAAGTGATGACTTTACATTTTATACAATCTTCTTATTCCCATAAATGTATCACAGCAAAGTGTCTGAAGTAACACAGGATAAATAATGGAAGTAATGGAAAAAACTTACTTCTACGTAGCAAACTGCCAGGGTTAGAAAAAGTACAGAAAAATAATTACAGTACTTACAGGATGGATGGATGGATAGATAGATGGATAGATATAGGGGTTAGACAATGAAAGTGAAACAGCTGTCATTTTAGTGGGAGGTCTCATGGCTAAATTGGACCAGTCTGGTGGCCAATCTTCATTAATGTCACATTGCACCAGTAAGAGCAGAGTGTGAAGGTTCAGTTAGCAGGTAAGAGCACAGTTATATAGTATATTACAATGCACACAACATTATGGTGACATACCAGAGTTCAAAAGAGGACAAATTGTTGCTGCACGTCTTGCTGGCGCATCTGTGACCAAGACAGCAAGTCTTTGTGTCTAAATATTATTGAGCCACTTTGGGGTGTTTTGGAGGAGCGAGTCAGGAAACGGTTTCCTCCACCAGCATCACGTAGTGACCTGACCACTATCCTCCAAGAAGAATGGCTTAAAATCCCTCTGACCACTGTGCAGGACTTGTATATGTCATTCCCAAGACGAATTGGCGCTGTATTGGCCGCAAAAGGAGGCCCAACACCTACTAATCAATTATTGATTAACACTTTCATTGTCCAACCCCTGTATATATATATATATATATATAGATAGATAGATAGATAGATAGATAGATGTATTGACAGACAGACAAAAGGATGGATAGATAAGACAGAAATGACTGATAGATCTAAACTTAAATTTGATGTGTGACCCCAAACTTTTGACCGGTAGTTTATTTATTTTTTGCCTTCTTTGGAACTTTATTATTGTGAATCGTATTTGTTATGTGCTCAGTAGAGATCATTTATAAATGAGGCATTGATCTCAGCAGGTAAACCTGCCCCTGAATGAATGAATGAATAAATGAATGAATGAATGAGTGAATGAATGAATGAGTGAGTATGCATTTGAATACTGACGTATGTTTATGAGTTTCTGTAAACGTGTCAGAGAGATAACCTGCAAGAGGAATTTGCTGAGTAAGCATCTGTGTACTAGAAGAGAGGAAAGCACCAGGAGCACACACACAAATCTGCCCCCCTCCCCCCAGGCCCCATCCTCTCTGTCCTGTTATCATCCACCTAAAATTGTGCCTCAGTCAGGTCTTTGGCTGATGGCTGGTGTTGGAGTGAAGCCCCACAGAGGAAGCCACAGTGCTGAGCATGCTGATGTGTCATGTCTTCCTTTCTGGGCCTGGTTTTCAACATACACAGCTCAGGAAAACACACACACACACTTGTCCTTCTTGTTTCAATGCCTGTGTGCACACATACCGGACTGACTCACAACAGCTTCTTCTTCATTGAGGTTTCCGTGCAAAGGAAGCTTGGTTTGGGTTTTCTGGACAACTTGTGTTGTTGCACTTCTGACTTCTGCTGGAGCAATGAGCCGCTGCTGTGTGGTCAAAGTCATCTCCCTCACTGAGGTCCAGTTACTGCCGGTAGGTAGCTGCAGAGAGAGAGAGAGAGAGAGAGAGAGAGAGAGAGAGAGAGAGAGAGAGAGAGAGAATATGAACTTTCATTCAACACACGTGAATCATGCATTGTTTTTGATTGGCATGTTTGTATTTGGACTTAGAACTAATGAGCTAGCTTTTAAAGATAATGAGCTACGTATTTGTGCTACATAGACAACAAACTGCACCTGACTGTACGTGAGATGCCATGTATGGACACAATCTCTGATATGTAGTAATGTGTAGCCAAATTCCTAAATTTTTTGAACAAGTAAAAATGTTAACATGTATTGCAGAGTAGCGTAATTGTCAAAAAACCCCAAATATTTGGAAACAGAGCTGAAATGCAGTACTAACTGATATGGACAGTATGTGGCCAAATTAACAAAAAAAAAAAAATGTATCATTGGAAGAATAACAGACAGACAGATAGATAGAAGGATAATAGGTTTAAAGTTTAATGTGATGGGTGACTCAAAACATTTAAACAATAGAGTATTTTCTGTTCAATGATTTTTAAAATCTTAATCTGTTACGTATTTGACTTTTGTGTTTGTAATTTAATTAAAAAGGTAAATGGTCATAATTTTATATTCATTACACATAAAGTGACACATTTCAAGTCTTTTTTGTTTTAATGTTGATCAGTATGACTGACATGCAAACTGCATGTGAGCCAAATGTGGCCCTTAAAGTGAAAATACACATCTGGCTCCCATGTAACATAACAAATGTGGTCCACTTCTGGCAGAGATGTGGCAGTGTTACCTACATATGAGCCTTCAGCGGCCCACATATTAAAACACCTATTTGGCCCACATGTTCTAAAACAGACGTGGGCCACTTCTGGCAGAGATGTGGCAGTGTTACCTACATATGAGCCATCAGTGGCTCTAATGGCCCTAATCTGGCATATATGTGGCCCACATCTTACAACCGGGAGCGGTCCACTCAAGTGCTGTCAATCCATGCGGCAAGTGGGCCAAATGAAATGGGGGATGAGGGCCAGATGTGGGCCAGAATAATTTTGCTATCTGGGCTAGCTCATGAAAATCAAAAATCCAGAATCTCATTATCTTATCAATTATTATCCAAACAGTATCAATATGAAAACAAAAGGCTTGAAATAGATTACCTAACATATTGAATATAAAATATGACATATGACATTTTAATAAATTTAAATAAATTAAATTAAATTAATTAAATTCAGAAAAAAAAATATTTGGAGATGCAATAGTATTTAAAAAGAAATGGAGGCACAAGATGTCCTAAATCTTAGAGAAGACAGCTTGGGACTGAAAGTTTGCTGGTTTAATAGCAAATAGCAAAACAAATCCATGACTTAGGTGCACCTAACCCCCAACTGCTCCTCTGATGTAATATTAACAAATATACTCAACATCACCTTTTTTGACTTAATTTATTTGAAGGACACCAGAGTTTACAAAACTGAAACCTCTTATTTTAGTCAAAAATTTTTATCCCCTTCCCAATGTAGTGGTAGCCAATTAGCCCATCCCCTCCGTTAGGCCTCTCCCCATCACTTTGCAATGTCCCTGACTCTAGGAGGGTGCAGGCAAGCACAAGCCTCCTCCATTGCGTGTGATGCAGCCACCGCCTCTTTTAGAACCACCGCTGATACACCATCACTGGAGAGCCTAACGTGCTCGGAGGAAGGCACACAGGGTCCCCAGCTCCGATTGGACCAATCAGTAGACGCCTGAGCCAGCGGACATTGCAATATGAAAGTGATAGAGAGAGTGAGAGCGCCATCTACCCACCCAGAGAGAGCACTGCCAATTTTTGCTCTCTTGGGCCCCGGCTGTTGATGGCAAACAGCATGAGCAGGATTCGAACTCGCAATCCTCGGGTCATAGTGGTAGCGTCTTTGCCCGCTGAGCCACTCGGGGCCTAAATATATTTTAATCTAATTTTCACTCTAGTTTGTATTGTCAACACATAATGACATCATTTCCTCCTCATGGGCTCCTAGTCATGGGGTTTAAACCCACACTCTCTTGAACATGGGGTGCATTCCTCCTCAAAACTCAAAAGCTGCTGAACATTCCTACCTTATCATTATAACATCATGTTTTATTTGATAAAAGTGCTTTTAGCTTTTTATGCGAATGAGTGCTACATTCACTCAACGATCAGAAGATATCAGGAGATCCAAATTCAAACCCTGGTGATGATAGAGCTGTCTAGTGGCACTGTGTGATGGAAAGAGCTCCAGTTAGTGGGGACCTTGAGTAAAAGGCTAAAATCTGTTCACCCGGCTGTGATGCAGAGCTACAAATGCTAAGTTAGTAGAACTAAACTAAGAAGCTGGAGTTGGGTGAACTCTGGTGTCCTCGAGTCGAGTTAACTCAAAAACCGCAGTGTAATGAGATGACATCCATTTGAAGTTGAGCTGACTTTCAGTTTTTTACAGTGTAACAGCAGACAGACAAACGTACGTCTGCAGAAGTTGATATTCTGCCCTGTCATCTCAAAACAAGATATGTCTTTCTAAAGGAAGTCAAATAGACTTCAGAAATGTTTCCTTTATTCCTGCTTTTACTTTCTCTTCCCTTTAGAAAGCTTTGTGGTACAACGATCCTAAATGTCTCTCATAGCAAAGTCGACTCGCTGGGCTGGGAAAGGAGTAGTTGAAGGGTTCGGACGTGTAACATTAATTGTACCAAAATTACATTACCAGATTCAATCCCTCCAGTCTGAGTTACCACCCTGAAGTGCACTGAGCCTTGGGAATGGCTTGTGGGTGTGAACGGTTTTGTCCATAATTTCTACAGTTAGTGCCCAGCATCCACCCCAGTCTTTCATAACTTGACCTTTTCTGAAGTGAAACAAGAACTTGGCTAATACTGAAAGAGAATTGAGCAACATCTGCTCATCCTAAGCAGAGATTAAATCCAGTTCACACTTTCAGTCTGTGTGGAAGCCTAATGAAAGGACTACCTAACGTTTTTCTAGAACCCACGACTCCATAAGGTAAAGCCCCAAAACTCATTTGCTTAAACTCGTATTGTTTACATTGTCAGATGAGAAGATCAGTATGTTAAAAGCAAAAAGGATGCTCATTTTTTGACGACCTTTGCTAATTTCCCGCTCAGGCAGTAGAGATTTGGTGTAGCTCAGGCAGATGATTGTGATCCTTGGTTTAGAGCTTCATTATAACCTGCATGTCTTACATAACAGATGGATGCAATACTACTTCAACTATCTGTGGGAAAAGTGACCTATCAAGGCATCTCCTATGAGACTGAGTGATATAAACAGTAGCTTGTACACTAGTGAGTGTGTGTGTGTGTGAGCAGACTGTCATATCAGATTAGCTGTGTGTACAGTCAGTCCAGAATTCCTCATCTGAGTGAGTTAAACAGGCAAAATGAAGTTACGAGGCTACAGCTGCGCTTGTAATAGAAGCCAAATCTCCTGCATTCTGGAATAGAATTAAAAAAAGCAAACAAAAGCATATTTCTACGCAGACTCAGCATGTACATCTGCTATGTCCTCTGGTCTAAGAATTTGAGTATTTAATATACACGGCTCAAATATTCCAGTTGAAAATCTCATACCACCCTCATGGAGTCTGTTTCTGACAGTTTGAGCAGAAACATGGATATTAGTGGTCTGCTGGAGGTCATTTTGCAGGGCTCTGGCTCTGCTCCTCCTGTTCCTCCTTGCACAAAGGAGGAGGTAGCGGTCCTGCTGCTGGGTTGTTGCTTTCCTACGGCCCCCTCCATGTCTCCTGGTGTACTGGCCTGTCTCCTGGTATCTGCTCCATGCTCTGGACACTGTGCTGACAGACACAGCAAACCTTCTTGCCACAGCTCACATTGATGTGCCATTCTGGATGAGCTGCACTACCTGAGCAACTTCTGTGGGTTGTAGACATCACCTCATGCTACCTCTATGGTGAGAGAACTGACAGAATGCAAAAGTGACCAAAACATCAGCCAGAAAGGATGAGAACAGAGAAAAGGTCTGTGGTCACCACCTGCAGAACCACTCCTGAATAGGGGTTGTCTTGCTAATTGCCTCTCATTTCTACCTGTTGTCTGTTCCATTTGCACAACAGCAGGTAAAACTGATTCACAGTCAGTGTTGCTTCCTAACTGGACAGGTTGGTTTCACAGAAGTGTGGTTGACTTGGAGTTACATTGTGTTGTTTAAGTGTTCTTTATCTTCAATATATGATGCTATGGAGAAGAAAACATGCCAATATTAACTGTTTTAAATGTTCATATTATCCACCAGCTAAGAGTTTTCCATGAATAACTTGTTCAGAAAATCCTCTTTGTCCTGTTGTTGTTTTCAATACGGCTGTGTGTCTTCACACATAGGCGTGCCATTGTCCAAGCTACATTAGTGACCGACTACAGCTTGAATCAAATTACAGCCTCTGATTGGCTAATAAGCATGTCTCCTGCATTTACAGTATACAGAGGAGAGAGTAAGCCGAGGACATGCTGATGAAAAAAACGGCTGGACGTCCCTGTGAGCCGGCTCACTGGAGACACAGGAAACACTGTGACTTGTGTTATGTTCATAACCTTCGTCTGACAGAAGAGAAAACAGACTCTTTGACTTGTGACAAATCCTGCAGGCTGATGAAAGGGGCTTTGCGTCTCTGCTTCTGTCTGATCTTGTGAGCTGAAGCAGGGCTGTGCTGAACTCTTGAATATGCATCCAGATCTGCTGAGGTCATCACTGAGCTACGGCTGTTGTGTGAAGCTTCCATAAACACACAGGACACGACCGCTGTCAGACATGTCAGGTTCCTTTACAGTCATTTAGGGACTTTCCCCTAATTAAACTGTCCGTCTGTCTGTATGTCTGTCTGTTTGTCTGTCTGTCTGTCTAAGCATCTGTCTGTCTGTCTGTCTGTCTGTCTAAGCATCTGTCTGTCTGTCTGTCTGTCTGTCTAAGCATCTGTCTGTCTGTCTGTGTCTAAGCATCTGTCTGTCTGTCTGTCTGTCTGTCTAAGCATCTGTCTGTCTGTCTGTGTCTAAGCATCTGTCTGTCTGTATGTCTGTCTGTTTGTCTGTCTGTCTGTCTAAGCATCTGTCTGTCTGTCTGTCTAAACATCTGTCTGTCTGTCTGTCTGTCTGTCTAAACATCTGTCTGTCTGTCTGTCTGTCTGTCTAAGCATCTGTCTGTCTATCTGTCTAAGCATCTGTCTGTCTGTCTGTCTAAACATCTGTCTGTCTGTCTGTCTGTCTAAACATCTGTCTGTCTGTCTGTCTGTCTGTTTAAGCATCTGTCTAAGCATCTGTCTGTCTGTGTCTAAGCATCTGTCTGTCTGTCTGTCTGTCTAAGCATCTGTCTGTATGTCTGTCTGTCTAAGCATCTGTCTGTATGTCTGTCTGTCTAAGCATCTGTCTGTCTGTCTGTCTGTTTAAGCATCTGTCTATCTATCTATCTATCTATCTATCTCACTGTCTGTCTGTCTGACATATCTGACTTATCTGTCTGTCACAGAAGGTTCTGTCTAAATAAGATTGCCAGTCAACTGATATATTTTTAGTCACACTGCAATAAAAGTTTATTTTTGGATTTTTCCAAAAATACTTGTGCCTCCAATGAGTAACATCACAGTTGGCCCTTTGTGAACTCTGACAATGCTATGATAAAATGGGGCGATTTCAGTGTCCTCAAAAGTGAATATGTCCGTCCTATATTTAGATTTACGATGTGTTGTGGACTAAAAAAAGACGAGAGCCCAGTTCTCGACAGTTAGTTTTTGAGAGCAGCCGGAGGACAATGGTCCTCAGAGGGCTCTGTCTGAAATGGGCTCCAGGGTTATTCAGAAACCGCACACAACAAGCAGCATTTGTCTCTGAGCCCCTGAAGCAGAAGTGGTGGTGGTGGGGGTGGGGTGGGGGGGGAGCTGCGGGGTTGGTTTGTCACTGGCCGCTTTGCCCAAACAGAATAGGGCGGTCCTGTTGAATTGGTTGTATAGAAAAAACACAGACATCCTATAGTGATCAAACCCAGCCAGATCAGAACTCTGATGGCCTTCTGTTTGAAGTGATTACCATGCTGCTCAATAAAAGGGTAAGCCTGGCCTCCTTACTAATTAGGTCATTTACTCAGTCAGTTTATAAGGACGGCCGTGGATAAGGAGGGGGCAGTCACTACGTATGCACTCAAGAGATAACCTCAGCCTGGGATCCTACTAGAGTTCTTCCTTAGAACGGCAGAAGACACGCTGGGTCTGAGAATGCCACACTTAACTGACTGTAGCTACTACAAGATGAGAGACGGAGTCCGAGTTTCCAGCGTAAGAACTCGTTTTGCTTCAATGTGACATAGCTTCACTTTTTTTGGGGTAGTATCATTGATTTTACTATTGTTTGACTTACTACTGCAAGGCTTTCTCTTGACAGCAAGCGGGTTGGTTCCATTTCAGTAGAATCGCAATCTTAACTCTTTTAAAATGGCTTTGAATCCCAAACTTAAATCTTTTTTCAGGGGGTTGATATTAGGGGAATTTTTGCTTGGGTATGGCTCCCTTGGGAAATGATCTTCTGCTGATTGGTTGCTGTAGTAGAATTAAAACCTTAATATTGCAAATGACTGGTGCTGATTAGTGACCCGGAAATGTAATCGGTAAGAATGTTTAGTCGTTTTTGATTAGCTTTAGCGTGAAAATGAAATTTTTTTTGGGGAGAACATACTCTGTGGTCCAGTGAAGCCTTCAACGATATAATTATAACATTATAAAAGTCAACAAGAGTCTCTGTAACATGTATCTTGCAACATACTCTCATTATCTATGAAAACATCCAACAAATGTTAAAGTAGTACTTTACAACCAGTGTCTTTTGATGTTAGACATAATTAGGTTCAACTCCATGTACCTCAGAACAAATTATTCACAATGTCGGTCTCGATTCTTAGGTTCAGAACCACCTGGAGAACTCGAAGTACCACATCCACCAAGCCCAGGCTCAGCAGGTCAAGCAGTACCTGACTCTGGGCAGCAAGCTTCCCAGTCAGGCCCACCCGCACCCGGGCCAGGCCCTGGGTACCATGCCGATCATGCGTAATGGACACATGCCACCCGTCAGTGATGGCAGCACGCCCAACAGCCCCGTCACTCTGCTCACACTTGCCAACAGCCACGACAGTGAGGTAAGTACCACGTTAAACCTTCACCAACTTCACTCAACGCTCATCAACAACTTCAAACATGTAGCAGGGAAATGAAAAGGCTTTCTAGTTTGATAAGAGGCGTTTCCTCACCACTACGCTCCAGACTTCTTGTGTGGAAATGATGAAATGCTTGTTATCGGCTTAGGACCCTGGCCTGCCCCTCCCACTACACTGCTCTACTCTACATTGACTTAATGACCACAAGCCTTTGAAGTTAATGCTAAAACACGAGAGACGTTTGAAGACGGCAAATTCAGCCACTGTTGACAAAACGACAAGAACTGTAATCACTGTTTTCTTTTAGTTTCCAATGGATGAAGTTATTGATGATCTAATTAGCCTTGAATCCAGTGGCTTGGATTGTATGGAGCCTAGCATCATAATGCAAAATAACGTAAGTATGGATCATGTTCATCTGCTACACTGCATGAAAAAGGCCGTTTTGATTGACCTGTAAATGTTAGCGAGAGAGCAACAGTCACAGAATGAACCAAACATGGCGATCACATTAACTACTCAAACTCAGATTTGTGAAGTTTTCTCTACTTTCGGATAAATCTTTTAAGAGCATCAAGGCGGGAATAACAGAGCAGAGATGCAAACAGAAGGTGTCTCTCTTTGGTGTGCTTGGGAAAAAAAAGCCTTTGCCTTTGTGTGAGGTCAGATTAAGTCCAACTCGAAGTCAAAGTTCATGGAGTCTGCGGGGAAAAGACTTAACTTAGCTGCGTAACAATACAGATTAGTCGCTTAATACAATCAAGGCACTGTGTGGAATGCAGAAAACGAGTGGTAATGAGTGCAGGCCTTGCATGAACCCCTTTATCCTCAGTGGGGAATCCTTTCGCTCACACTTTTCAAAGGCATGACATGGAAGGGAGAGAGTGAGTGGGCAGACGTTTGGATAGATGGACATGTTGATTTGAATGGCATTTCAGGAGTGAAATGTAGTGAAGGCATAAAAAATGCACAGATCGGCGTCTAGGGATACAAACACCCCCTCTGTTTCTTTGACTGGCCAGTAAATTCCGCAGCATTCCGCTGAAGCCGGGGCCTGGACAAAGAAGTGCTTGAGTGGTGATTTTAGGAACACCTGAACTCAGAAGTCATGTATCACTGAAAGAGAAACTGTCACATCACATTCTAGTACAGAAAAGAGAGCAATAGAGAGAACTGCACTGTTACAGAATAAAGGAGCGGTAGATAAAGGAGAGTATAAAAATGAAAGTGCCAAACAAAGAACTTTCAGTGACCGGTTCTTCAAATAACTTCTGTTATAAATGAAACGTGAACTTTTTACAATTCAGCAAGCGCTTATCCAACATCATTCTGGCATCTTATTTCACCCACTTATACAGTATTTGTATTTTATTTAATTATATTTATATTTTATTTAAATTATATCTGTCCTGATTAGCTGCCCTATATTGTTGTATTATTATTGTTATTATCCAACCATCCATTATTCCATCCGCTTAATCCTGATCAGGGTTGCGGTTAGTCCCCTACCCCCTCACTGGGGGCATGGCAGGGCATTACACTATTCTAACTAAGCCATGACATGGCTATTATTATTATTATTATTATTATTATTATTATTATTATTATTATTTATTTATATCTGATTTTCTCGCTCAATGTGTGTTTGATAGTCAGTTGACCCTCCCCATCACTTGTAATGTCTCTGACTCTAGAAGGATGCAGACTCACACAGTCATCCTCCAATGCATGTGAAGTCAAGCTCCGCCTCTTTTCAAACTCTTGCCGATACATCGCCGGTGTGCAGCCAACGCACATGGAGGAAAGTGCAGGTCCCCAGTTCTGATGGATCATGAGTGCTGGGTAGAGAGTGCCATCTTACCCACCAGGAGAGAGCACACCTAATTTTTGCTCTCTCTGGCTAGCAGCATGATCGGGACCCTCAGATCGTAGTGACAGCAACTTAGTCTGCTGAGCCATTAAATAGTCATTACGGCTATTATTTATTTATTTATTTATGTATTTATTAATGAATTATTATTATTATTATTATTGTTATTTTTATTATTATTATTTTTATTATTATTTATTTTTTTATTTTATTATTATTATTATTATTATTATTGTTATTTTGATTATTATTATTTTTATTTATTATTATTATTATTATTATGTCTCATTCACAAAGCAATCTGGTCTGAAGTACTTTGATATGAATGAGCAGTGTTAAGCTCCGTAGGCAGTACAGACAGGTGTATGGAAAAGCACTGTTTTCTGTGACATCACAAAAGAGCGAATTTGAAATGTTTTTGTAGCTAAGTTTCTATACATAGTCTGTATAGACTGATGAGTGAATAGCTCTTATGTAAACATTAACAGTGTTTCCATACGTCATCCTCGTTCATTTTTATAAATTTAGCTTTCCATGCTATAGACCCTTTAAACAGCTCAAAAAAAGTATTTTTTTTCCCATAGAACCACACGTCTAAGTCCAGAATAATTTAGAAACCTTTATTCTTAAGGTCATAAGAAAGAAAGAGGGATGGCACAACAACTTTGTAGAGGAGTGATGGGGTAGAGAGAGACTGTGTATGTTAAGTAGAGAGAGAACAGGGAGGGAAGAGAGAGGCAGTGAGGCATTGGATTGGGCTAATGCTCAGCCTCCCAATGGGCTTGTTCAGAAATGATACCGCGCTTAAACGGATCAATTCGTTCTAATTAGTCATACAGCACGATGCATCACGCCGTTTCACCGTGTCAACATATCCGCGAACACGGATGGGAATGGATTGAAGTGATTACGACGCAGGCAGTCGAGGGACTGTAACAATCTTTCATTTTGATAAGCGCTCGCTTCCTAAGCTGAGATAATGGGGTACATGGAGAACAAGCACAGCAAAAAGCTAACAGCAGTCAAACACTGCAGTATCTGCTTCTCTCTCCATCTCCACCTCCTTCTTCCTCTCTGTCTCTCTCTCTATCCCTTCATCCTTGACCACTTTCTTTAATCCTTGAACATTTATTTATGAAACAGGCCTTCATTTCCAGAACATTGTCTGATAAGAATTGGATTGACTTGATTCAAATATGCCTTTTCCACCTGAATTAATATCAGCATAATTACTGCCAAAAGTGAGTGATGTCATCAGTGCCATAACAAAACCTCATATCTATTCAGATGTGCTTTTGTGGCAGTTGCATATATATCATCATTAAACTACTGAAGCAGTCCTCCAGAGAGACAATATGGACAAAAGTATTGGAACATCTGCACATTCATTGTTTCTTTTGAATGTGCCAATATGTTCATGTTTATCTGCTTCTATTCTATTGGCAGTACTTCCCTACAGGGGCTAGAAAAGCTGTGTGCGTGCACATCGGTGTCAGCAATGGGTGCAGCTTAATGCGTTCATTATAAGCGGTGTCCACAAACATTTGGACACTTAATGAATAAACTAGTGAAGTAGTCCCCCCAGAGCTGCATCTCCATAAATTAGAATATCAGGCCAAAAAAGTAAATTCCAAATACTATGTCATGTAGTATGTAATACTTGTCAAATACTATGCATGTTAAAAAATGATGCAACTGGTAAACAAGGATGAGCCAGCAGGTTCCAGGCTTTAGACAACAGTATTATATTCCTGATAGGACCTTATGGGATTAGATCTTAAGCTAAATTATAACAAAAATCAGATAATACACAGTAAATCTGCCAGTGTTAAATCAACACTATTAGAGTTAAATTAACACTGGGAGTGTTACATTTTGACACCCTCAGAGTTAATTTAACTCTAATAGTGTTGTTTTAACACTGGCATATTTACTGTGTACTAGTACTACTTTATTTTTTAACTTCATTATTTTTTAAAAAGTGTTTCATTATAAAGTATATCACCATTAGAATACAGTGCCACATGAAAAAATATATATATATATTATGGAAAAAGTTAATTTTTTCATTTAATTTAAACAAATCTTATATTAGTTACATCTAAAGTGGAAAATTTTGAGAAAATTTTGAGAAAATTACTATTCCAGTAGTATCAAGACGTGGTGTGTGTATGTATATTTACATTCATATAGAAATGCCGTTAAATAACCTTGAATAAAATCTTGCTACATTATCATAAATTAAAATCAAACCCATTTCCCTCCTTATCCTGTGTTTTCCAAAGGTGAGCCTGAACAGCGGCATGCTGGAGGTGTACGGCGGTGAGCAAGGTATGACTGCCCCTCATGTTGGACTGACACCCCCCTCATTCCCCACAAAGCTCTCTGTTAAAAGGGAAGTCACAGGTATGGAGCAAAGCTGCCTATCTGTCCAGCTGTCAGGTCTGGCTTCTGGAAAAGCTATGTAGCATGTCTAACCATCATATATAAGGTGGTAGAGCAAGTATCACTATGAACACTCTCTTTACCAGTCAAGATAATTATGGTGCTATGAAGCTTTTGCAGAACCAGACCATGAGCTGTTAGTAAAGACTTTTCAACAGAGGAACCAATCAGTGAAGCTTTAAATCCAATATAGATAATAATCACTCAAAGGCATAATGTATTTAATATACAGTGGAACCTTTTAATATACAGTTAATATTCAGTTATCCTTTGCCCTGGTTATTGTACAATTCGGTTATCATAGACTTTTTTCAGGGAAAATTTTGTTCCAGTTATCGTTCATTTCATCGGCGTGACTAAAACACAGTACACACTAAAGTGATGGCGGGCAGCGCTACCTCCTGAAAACAAAACAAAAGCTGCCGGCTAGACCACACTGGCATGCTCTAAAACAGAGCGTAAACCCATGAGTGAGGTTAAATGTTAATTTATCCATTTCATTAGTCTTTTGTATTTATTTCTCATTGTGTTCTGTATGTAAAACTATAGTTATTCTATATAAAATGTATTTTTGTTAATATTTTGGAGTGTCTGAATGAGATGAAATAGATTTACATTATTTCTTATGGGAAATATGGCTTCAGTTATCGTTTATTTTGGTTATCATCACTTTAGAACAGAATAATGATGAAAACTGAGGTTCCACTGTATCTGATTCAAATGTGTTGATAATTACCACATGAATAAAACTCTCATAGACAGTCAATTATCATTTGTTTTTGTCAATACTAATTATGCAATGATGATAATACTTACATACTGTGATGTAACTCTATTTTATCCATGTGGAAATAATGCACATATTTGAATGAAGTAAATTCAATACTTTACTTTTGTCAGTGTACATTTAATTGGCCATTTTGAAATTAATACATTTTCACATTGTACATGTACAAGCTACTTATTAGCAGTGAAATCAGGCCCACCTGATCTGTTTGCATGTGAGTACATGACCAGTGTCTTCAACATAACATAATGAGACTGAATGTGAAAGGAAAACACACCAATATGCTTTATGTCAATGGCTGCCTACTTATTTTGGGCCCTCAAAGTGCACATTGTTTGTCTTACTGCACGTATTTCACATTATCACACTGAATGCGCTGGTATATATGCCTGGCGTGCTACACATGGCACAAAAGGCCACTTTGAGAGAGACTTTTTTCCCCTGTTATGAATGTCATGCATCAAGTAAAGCTAATTGATTTAGGAAATATTAAGGATGCCTCAAGAACTCTTCACTGCGACGAGAAAATAAGTCAATTACGATCTTTTTCACAT
Organism: Crenuchus spilurus; assembly: GCA_036984385.1. Lineage (NCBI taxonomy): Eukaryota > Metazoa > Chordata > Actinopteri > Characiformes > Crenuchidae > Crenuchus > Crenuchus spilurus. The sequence goes on from BRDA01091850.1 coordinate 21,577, forward strand.
AAGCGTGCTGCAGGACAATGATGGGTTGCACGGAGCTTAAATGTCCCTATTGAATCAGCAGAAATGAATTGAGAAATCCAATCACACGTCCCAATTACATAATTCGGAAGAATGCGAGTGAGATTCTGGATGCCGGAGCGCTTTGCCTGTACCCCTGACTTGGAACGTCAGCAAATATGTAAAGCTGAGTTAATTGTCGGTGAGGGTGTCTTAAAAAAGAGGACATGCAGCATTTCTGCCATAAGCCTAAAAACTGGTCTTAAAGGCCCAAGAGAATGAAAATAGCTCTTTCACAGCTAAGACAGCACTATTATTGCTGTGTTGTGCTCTGCAGGTCTGCATTCAGAGCTTTGGTTGACAGCTGTGATTAGCTGGTTTGATGACTATGAGGAATCTTTTGCTACCTTTGCTGAAATGAAAAGTGGTTTAAATTGACACAATTCAGACATATCAGATGTGTGGTTACAGACGAATAAAATGTTACATCAGTCACAGGTGGAAAGAGTACCGAAAGGTCCTACTTATGTAAAAGTACTTTTATTGTAGTTAAAACTACAATATACAATTATGACTTGAGTATAAGTCAAATAATAAATAAAATTACTCAAGTAAGTCAAGATTTTTTTGTAATACTTTTTGTTTACTTACAGTAAGTGTCTTGTCCATATCAAATTTGGCATGCTTTCTTTTAACTGGATTAATATCTAAAATGAAAAAATATGTTTTTAGTCTTTAAAGAAATGAAGATAAAGTACTTCAACAGTAAATAATTCAATTGAAAGTAAAAATGCTATGAATAAAAATCTACTCAAAATAATATAATAAGGTAATTAAATTAAATATAGATTGTTACTTTCCACCTCTGACAGCAATATATTAAAAATATATATGTTGGCAGAAGATAAAATCTGAATCATATATATTTAAAGCCCTACTGTTTAGGGTACCATCAACCAAATTTGTTTTGTCTGTGTGGAATTACATGAACTTATTTGATCTAATTTTGGTCTTATTTTGTGTTATTGTCTATTATTGCATGTATGTTGTCAATATTTGACATTGTCTACATTTTTGTCTAAATATTTGACATTGTCTAAATTTTTGTCTAAATATTGGACATTGTCTAAATTTTTGTCTAAATATTTGACTGTCTAAATTTTTGTCTAAATATTTGACATTGTCTAAATTTTTGGACATATTTTAACAGTTTTTTTCATATTTGTACTACTGAAAATGATTAAAGCTCTGCTTTGTCTTTACTTACAGAACATGACACCAGGGTCTTAGCAAAAGAGAGACAGAAGAAAGACAACCACAATCTCAGTAAGACACTTTCACATTCAATACTTGCCGTGTTAATATTTGTGTTAATACGCTGCATTGGCTGAACATGACTGTTTTCTCCTTGACAGTTGAAAGAAGGCGACGATACAATATCAACTACAGAATCAAGGAGCTTGGAACACTTATACCAAAATCCAATGACCCGTAAGTGGAGCCTCTTATTTTGACTCTAAAATCTAATGTAACTAATGTAAGATTATACAAACTGCATAAAAACACTTGCCTCAAGCCACATTGAGGTGTTAGGTGAGTTCATATAGACTTGTTTATGTGGTTTCTGACACTATATAACCCTATTCGGATTGGACTAAATACATATATAGGGTTCTGCGGTTATTTATTCTTTTACAGGAGCTCCTCGCTGATTTTATCTCCGTCCAGATGTTTTTCCCGTCATATTTAGTCTTCTAACGCAACTTAACAAACAAAAACTTTCAGAAATCATAAACCAAAAACTATGAAAGCTTTTGAAAAGTCAATTAATAATCTACTTGATCTGGAAGGAAGATATTCCACTCAATATGTTACCTGGGAGAGCATAAATAAATAAAAAATAAATAAATGAAAATAAATGCATAAAAAAAGAAAAGGTTATTTAAAAAAAACACCGGCCTGGGCCCCGAGTGGCTCAGCAGGCTAAGACGCTGACACTATGACCAGAGGATCACGAGTTCGAATCCCGGTCATTCCGTTTACCATCAACAGCCGGAGCCCAAGAGAACAAAAATTGGCCGTGCTCTCTCTGGGCGGGTAGATGGCGCTCTCACTCTCCTATCACTCTCACATTGCAATGTCCGCTGGCTCAGGAGTTTACTGATTGGTCCATTCGGAGCTGGGATGGGATGGGTTATTTGGCTTCTACCATATTGGGAAGGGGAGAAAATTGGCAAAAATGATTAAATAAATAAATAAATAAATAAAATAACAGGCCTCTCAAAGAGTGATGATAATCACAGCTGTGGTATAAATGAACTGTTATCATATATATGACAAATACAAAGTTTGTAAAAAACAACAACACCCATTTTAATGCCATCCGGAGTAGGCATTAAAAATGGACAAATGAGCAGGCAAAATTCCACTTCTTGTTGGTTGCTGTAAATGTTTTTGGAAGGATAGGCCAATGCTAAGTGGTAGGCTCCATCACTTGTTAGCTACATTAGCCTCATAACTCAAGTGCTAAAGATGTTTAGACACTAAACATGTCACTGCAAAATGCATAAATTAGATTTTTGTCCTGACTTTGACTTTAAAGTTGAAATCTCTTAGTCTAATTTGTTCACCTTTAGCATCTAAAAACTAGCATGAAAATGTCACAAATGCCCAAAAATTGAATGACAGAGATACAGAATGACCCCACTTTCAAAGTTTCACCCAAAAGGTTATTGTACTTTCTCTGCTCTCCCAGTGTGAAGTGGTATCAGTAACTGAGTGCAAAGCTCCATTTGAATGATGAAAATGGGGTTAAAGGCGAAGCACAGACCAGTTGAATCAAAGTTTAAGCACAATTGGACCCACAGATGGAATGTGGTCCAAAGAGGGAATCCAGAAGCCTAGCTCAATTGAACTTTTGATAGAATTTAAATGGAAGGTTACCGTTGTCACTGTGCCATTAGCACAAGATAAAGGAGATTATTAGCTGCGATCAGACCAACGTCTTACTCCAAAGAAAGAGACAATTTTACCACACTTCCTCCCTTTTAAAAAAGTAATGGAATCGGGAATGGCCGCACTTTACTTCAGCTTCCAAAGTTCATTTCTTTCGTACCTCTTCCGACACCTATTTTTACTCAAGGATTAATTTTACCATACAAGGGCCACAGAATGGACTTTCTGCAGACACACTTAACTATTCTATTAAAATTCCCATTCAAAGGCAATGTAATGTCCGAGAATGAATAATTGGCCATGTAAATCACCATTTCTTATTCCTATAAAAAAGGGGGCTTTTTGTGAGCGTATTTTTCCTGTGTGTCTGAAGGTTCTGCTGACGCGAAGCTTGTGTGAAAAAGGTTATCTTTTCCCTACTCTTGCAGTGATATGCGCTGGAACAAAGGGACCATCCTCAAGGCCTCAGTCGAGTACATTAAGTGGCTACAGAAAGAGCAGCAGCACGCCCGCGAGCTGGAGGGCCGACAGAAGAAGCTGGAGCAGGCCAACAGGAGACTACTGCTCAGGATCCAGGTAGAGAGAGACAGAGAGAGAGAGGTTGATAAACAGAGGTCAATGGACACAGAACTTTATTAACCCCAAAGAAAATTACGAAGTTACAGCAGCAGGAAAAAGAGCAGTGCAAGTGATTTTTATCACATGATATAAATGGTGGCATTCATTAACCCCTATTTTATAAAACCTCTTATATACTCGTTTCATAGCTATTATTGAGTAATGATAAAGTATAATAATAAATAATAATAAAGAATTATAATGATAATAATACTAATTATTATTATTATTATTAATAATAATAATAATAATAATAATAATAAAAGTAATAATAATAATAATAAAAGTAATAATAATAATAAAAGTAATAATAATAATAATAATAATAATAAAAGTAATAATAATAATAATAATAATAACAATAATCCTTAAAAACTATAAATAAATAAGACCTAAGCTAAAGACAAGTAGGTGTTCTATAAAAATGAATATATAACATTCATATTTTACAGTTATGGGCAAAAGAAATACTCTTTTCTGATTGGTTGTCTTTTATAGGGACATAAAAATTAATAACAAAAATGTTTAATCAATTCAATATAAGTCCTATGGAAAGTATGTAAACTAGGCCCACCTACCTAACAGTATCCTTGTCCATGATAAAAAAAGTTGGCCTCAGTTTAGATGACTACTTATGGTTTATTTGTATACATAAACACACAAAAATACCTAAATCTGTAGAAACAGGAGTATAAGCGGGATAACAGCCTTCAGAGTGTCCAAACTGGAACATCTTCATAAGGCTGCTGCCCAAGAGTAAAAAGAGAGAACAGAGTGGGTATGAGAAAGGCAGTCAGTCATGTCCTGGCTCACACCCAGCTCCCCCCTTAACCCTCCTGTCCTCCCCTGCTGTCTGACAATGCTCTAGCCTGTGTTCCTGATGTTTTTAACAGCGACTCCCCTCCTGCTCTGAAGCACAGTGAACTGAGTAATTACCTGATTAATAAACAGTGAAGCTACAGCTCCGTCAGGAGAGGAATGGGGCTGGAATTAGATTATGAGGCCTAATAGTACAGAAGAGCCCCCCTCCCCCATCTGAATTTATGCATTACATTCCCACAGTATTGACATACTAACAGAGCAGGAGGCAGAGACATTACAGGAGTCCTCACACACTGAGACATCGCAATTAGCCTCCAAAGTAATTACACACAGTCTCTCTATCCAGCAGCTACTCATCCTCTGCTGTGTGTCTGCACACTGCCAGCACTGTCAGCCAATCTGCTCTACACTACAGACACGGCATTTCACAAATGAGCTATTCAGAAACGAGGCCATAATTTACAGCCATTTATGAGTATTTAAGAAAATTATACACCCGCTCTCCTTATACATTAGTCTTACTGCAGAAATACTGTGTGCTTAGTAAACCGAGTCAGGTTCTGCATGAATTAAATATTAATCATTAATAAGCTAATAACTATTAATTATTTACTATTAGCAGTTGTTAATCGGTTATAAATAGTGATATTAAGTCATGTCTCTGATTAGTTAAGTCTAACTACTAATAGTTATTATTATTATTATTATTATTATTATTATTAGCAGTAGTAGTAGTATTTAGGGTTAGTAGTAGTAGTAGTAGTAGTAGTAGTATTTAGGGTTAGTAATAGTAGTAGTATTTAGGGTTAGTAGTAGTAGTAGTAGTAGTAGTAGATGTTGTTAACAAATCATTGGTTCCTCAAGTGATAGTAAGTTTTTGTATTACACTATATAAGACACGGTATTGAGAAAATTATTAGAAATATATTAATCAGTTATAAACAGTGATTATCTCCCCCAGTGAAACCCCTCATTAGTTGTCTAACTATTAATAGTTAATTATTTTATGACATCATAATTTGTTCATAATAATAATAATAATAATAATAGTAATAGTAGTATTAGTATTAGTAGTAGTAGTATTAGTAGTAGTATTAGAAGTAGAAGTAGTTGTAGTAGTATCAGTAGTAGTATTAGTAGTATTAGTATTAGTAGTAGTAGTAGTATTAGTAGTTGTAGTAGTATTAGTATTAGTGGTAGTAGTTGTTGTAGGTATTAGTAAATCATTAGTCAATAGCCATTTTTTGGTGTTTTTTATAAGACAGTAATGAGAAATATTAATGAGAAATATGAATAATTATTAATGAGTTATTAATAGCTAATAGCAGTTATTATCTAGACAAACTGTATCAATTTTTGCACATGACAGAAGCCTTGTGTCATCCTGTTACAGATCAACATACAGGATGTGTTAACTATTGTTATTACAACACATTTGTGTTAAAAACAACGCTGGGCATACATCTGAACACTGTGCTGAACATACATCTACAGAGAGAGAGAGAGAGAGAGAGAGAGAGAGAGAGAGAGAGAGAGAGAGAGAGAGAGAGCACTTTGACCGATTGGCCATTCATCACTGTATGTCATATCTCAGACTGATAGTTGACTGTAATGCTTTTGGTAACAGAAGTGCATCCAATATCTTATCCTGTAGTACTACAGTGCAGAAATGCACCAGCGCTCTGAGATGAATTGATCAGGAGGTGACAACCCAACTGTACTGGTTGGGGAATATTAGAATTATAATAGAACTGAATAGGATGCAAGGAAGTATGTGAACAAGTTCGGTACATCCTTTAATAATCTATTAAAATATAATATTAGACACATTGATTTACACAATGGGGCTAAATTGAATTTTGAAATATAAAAGTAATTTCCTAATAAACCACTGGTTCTTAAGTGCAGTCTGAGGGCCTCACTCAACCTTGTGAAAACACTACACTTAAGCCAGGCTAAAGTTATGTGGTCCTGTACCCAATAATTCATTTAAAATCATTTCTAATGTGTAGCTGAAATAATAATAATATAATAATAATAATAATAATAATATAATATAATAAAAATAATAATAATAATATAATATAATATAATAATAATAATAATAATAATATGTTACACTTAATATACGCTGAGTACAATATTCATGTTATTTTGCTTTTTGTCTTTTAATATTAATTAAGTATAGTAGTCTGTGCTGCCCAATTGAACACCTTGAAAGTTGCTTATCCTCAATCACATAAACGTGTTACAGTGTGTAAAACAGGTGTATCCAGAAAAGGATCTGCTTTCAGAGTGATTCACTAAACCAGATCCAGTCATTTAAGGTGAGAGACTAACATCCAGCATTTATGCTTGTTTTCAACAGGAGCTGGAGATCCAGGCTCGTGCGCATGGCCTCCCGAGCGCTTTGGGGGCTGTGGAGCTCTCTTCTCATCTTCTCAAACAGCAACAGCAGCAACAGCAGCAGCAGCAGCAGCAGGCCACTCAGACAGTCTCAGGACCGCAGGCCCCTCCAGCCTCCCAGCCTGCCCTGTACCCTCAGGAGGAGCTCAACGAGCACGAGTACCTTCAGAGGAACTCCCTGCCTGCGGTCATCTCAGCAGGAGGGGGAGGAGTCAGCGAACAGTCTGATGCCTCCACCACCTTCTCGGACCCACTCTCGCACTTCACGGACTTCTTCAGCGCCACACTGAAAGAGGAGCACCGGCTGGATGAGATCCTGATGGAGGAGGCGCTCTCGCCCTTTGGCACCGACCCGCTGCTTTCGGCCACCTCCCCCGTCGCCTCCAAAGGGAGCAGCCGCAGGAGCAGCTTCAGCACGGATGATGGTGATGAGCTCTAACGGGCTGACACCTGACCTCCAGCAGAGGTTGATTACTGCAATCCGTCCGCTCCACTGCGCCTCTAGAGGCGACGGGCCCTTGCACATTTGTGTGTAACTGAACTCTCACTTCTTGCATTGGACTACTGCACGGACGATCAGAGTCAGTTCTGGAGATCCACCAGCTTGGAGAGTTTAGTTTCAGAGTGTACAGTGAACAAACATGGCATTGAATTAGCATAGTTTAAATGTGGACATGTTATGTATCTCAGAAATGGTAGCTTTGTTGGTGAAGGCACATTAACATTACGTTATATTGACTTTATTGTATGCTAATATTACAAATAACTACATTTTATTGAGAGGCATTTTGGGTTATTCGTCATATGGTGTGCATATTGAAATCAATACAATGCGCCTTTCTATGTTAGTTATTTACTACATCAGGTAACTTAGACGGTACTAAGCTTATCGTAAAGGCCTGTTTTTGAGGAGAATCCCAATTTTACTTAATAAAATCCAATTAAAACTGATAACTAGTCAGTGATTAAATGTATATACTGAAAACTGATGTGCAGTAATTAGTGCAGCTGGCAGCAGGTGGGTTAGATTACAAATGGAACTAAACTCTACAGGTTGTTCGATGTCCAAAACTGGAGTTGGTCACTCTTGAACTACAGAGACAGGGAGAGCTGTTTCTCCATTTCTTGCGCCAATGTTGAGTCAGACACATCAAAAGAAAAAGGGAGATTGACTGAAGTGCTGATACTTATCTACTGTCCAGTCTACTGTGTCTGATGGATGGCCTTTACTGTATATTTTTGGTCAGACTCAAAACACTGCTCACTCGAATCCACTGGAGTAAAAAACTGCATATTTTTGAAATGTAACATAATGGCATTGTTCACTGGGACCAGAAAAAGAAGACGAAGAAGAAGAGGAGAAGAAGAGAAGAAAGCCCTCGTGCCTTATCCAAAAACTGGTTAGCTTTATAACCACTTAAAGAGGAAGCAATGCAAATGTAATTACTAGCCAAAAAACCTTAACATGCCTTTTTGTTGTTCATAAAGTATTTTTAAAGGATGATATCCATTTCTGTATTTATATGTCTTAATCCCTGTATTGTTACAAAAAAATTTGTAGACAATCTAACATTTTTTATAACGTCGGGGGTGGGGGAAATACAATAAACCCCTTTTTTGATAAATCAAGTCTGATTTTCACTCATTTCTTATTCTCAGGGTCAATAATTGCCAACTATGACATATCTATTCATGTGTAATTTAAGCCAAAATCTTTATTACCAAAGTATTCCACTGGTTTATATACATATATGAAGTATTTCTGTTTGATTTACAGGTTTTATTGACTTTTCAATATTTTATGCTGAACTTAATACAATGGAGAAAATAGAAAATATGTGACCCCGCTAGGGAAAACCAGGCCAAAGTCACTGGGCAACTTATTGCGATATCGTGTCACTCGCATTAGCGACAAAACTTAGCCAATCGGTATTATTGCTGTAAATGAAAGATAACAGTCACAGATATCTATCGTAGTACATATTTTGATCAACAACAAAACTTAAATTCACAAAAAAGTTGTTTTGAAAAAAAACAAATAATAAAAAAAAATAATGACTTTGACCTGGTTTTCCCTGGCGGGGTCACAATTGTCTTGTGTGAAAGGTATCACGCATTTGACATTTTATTATTTTTTCCTAATAAATTAAATTAATAAATAAATAGAAATAAGTACACTTCAAGAAGCAAAAGGTACACAAAACAATCATTGTAAGTGCCTCCTCAAAAATAGAATATCATGATAAAGGTAATTTGTTTTCATGATTTAATTCAAAAAGGTAAACTGACATTTTATATGAATTACACATAACATGACACATTTTATGCATTTTTTATTTTAATGTTCATACTGTTTAAATCGTAATTTACTCTAATAAATATTCAAATAATTTGTGACTCTGGATTTCTGATTATTCATGAGCTAAGTCATACTCATCTCCAGTAACAAAAGGGCTTGAAATATGTCACTTTACATGTAATGCATATAAAATATATACATAACTAGATATAAATGAGCTCTGATATTTGAAAAATGAGCTCTGTTTATGTTTCCAGTAATATATGTTTTAGAATCACTAAATGTGAAATTTAATCAGGGGTGCACAAACATTTGCATATACAGTGGTAACCCTACTTACGAGTTTAATCTGTGCAGGAGCCGAGCTCGTTAGCTGGTTTGCTCGTTAGCTGGATACATTTTCCCCATAAGAATACATGTAAAACTGATTAATCCGTGTCAGCCGGCCAATATACAGTATACTTTAATATGCTAAATAATGTGTTTATATGGGTTTTTAAAAAAATAAACAAGACAACGATGGCGCTCGTGTAGGCTGGCGGCTAAGGAGGACAGGAGGACGGGCGTAAGTAAAATTTATCTAACTTTCTTGTTCACTACCTTTTGCTGTCTTTGTGTCACTTTCACTAACACTTTCACTTTCACTGGACAGCAGGCAAAGGTAATGACTGACCTCTTCTTCTACGCTAGCATCTAGGGGATGCTACGACCGCAGCGCCCCTAGCGGTTGGCATACTTGAACTAATTCATGCTACTCGTTACTTGGAATTTTACTCGTTAACTGGAGCAAAAATATTCTGAGATCTCGACTCGTTACCTGGAATACTCGTTAGTAGGGATGCTCATAAGTAGGGTTACCACTATAATTGTAATTATTAATGTGTGCTTGTAACAATCACATGAAAAACTCAGTGCACCCTTGGTTATTTTTTATGTAAATGATTTAAGTGAAAATCTTCTAGACAACAAACATCTGCACATTTTAATATACTTACACTATATGCAAAAATACTGGGACACCTGCACGTACACTGTTTCATCTGAAATCAAGCATTAAAAAGAGTTTTTTAGTAACAGTCTACTGTCCTGCGAAGACATTCTACTAGATATTGGAGCATTGCTGTGAGGATTTGATTACATTCAGGTACAAGAGTGTTGATGATCACCATCACCACATCATCCACAACTTAACAACTCATCCCAAAATTACTGGATGGAGCATCATCATTCCAGAAAACACTGCTCTACAGATCAATGCTGGTGACTTTATACCCCTCTAGCCGACACCTGGCATTAGACATGCTGCCAATAGTTAATCTGCTTCAGAGAGTCCTATTCTATTGGCAGTACTTCTCTGCAGGGACTAGACAAGCTGTGTGTGCATTTACATGTATCACTGTGCAACTTTAGTAGCTAAATACATTCATTAGAAGAGTGTCCGCATTAGACATTTTAGTGTAATATTTATTTATCTAAAGTAACATTTCTGTTCTGTGCATATTAAATGTGTAATATGAACTTTGGCAGAAGACTGTACATTTTAAACTGTTTACAAACACATTAGCACTTCTGAGTTCATCAAGCCTTCAGCAGCATCCGAATGTGTGAATGTGGTGGAAGTAATTAGAGTTGCAGTAACTCCACAGGAGAATCACTAGGAGCTAAACAAACAGTCAGCTGGTGTTTAGTCAAACCCCTGTGCTCCACATTAATAAACATATTACAGCAGCACTTTATTTACAGTATGATAATTGTGCAGTATTTAGGAGGTCATTAGGGAGTAATTACTATCATACATACTTTGCACACTGGATGTTAACCCATTTGAAAGAAAATCTCGTAAACATTTCAGTAGTTTATCCTCGACAACAATGAGATCAGTTGGAGACAAAGGAAACTGCTCAGAGCCATCCTGAGATAAGGACCTCAGTAATTCTCCTCTTGATTTGTCGTAGAAGTCTCACATTGTGAGATTTGCTGAGATTATAACCCTCAAAGACAATCTCAGTTTAAACTCAACCATTTCTCATACAGGACTAAGAGTCTTCTGAGTTTGTCAATGACTGTACTGGGCCTGAAATATGTCATATCTTGATTTCTTTTTAAATCTCAGTCTATTTTTGCTAATGAGACATGAAAGAGCAACATTTGAGCAATAAAATGTAAAAGTACAACAAAAGTTAAACAGGTATATAAAATATAATATACATATAATATACCACAGTGTCAAATAAAGAAACTACAATATTGCATACTGAATAAAGTTAATTGCTATTAATTTAATTCAAAAAAGCAAACTGTAATATTTGTATTCATTACATGTAAAGTGACACTTAGAGCTTTTTTATTTTTTTTCAAAAATCCAGAACCTCAAATTAAATTTTTGAAATTACTATTCAAACAGTATCACCAGTAAAACAAAGAAGGCTTGAAATATGTCGCTTTATGTGTAGTGAGTATAAAATATAAAGTATAATATAAAATATTTTATAAATAAATTATGAACACAAATGAACATTTTCATGAGATTCTAATTTTTGGAGATGCACTAGTACACACTTTTGAAGCACATTCTCCAAGTGTAAAGTACAAAGTCATTAGAATCAATTATGGTTGTGCATACCTGCATGTTTTTAAGTACACTAGCTTTCAATAGGTTGGAATCCTGTTTCATTTGAACACTTTTTGTTATTTAGTACATACAACAGAAGACTGTGGTCGGGTAAAAATATACTTTGTGCCTTATAAATTTTACAGTACTGTTAGAGAAATTAACAAAAATACTACATTTTTGAAATAAGAATAAACTTTGTCTTTTCTTCATTAGTTATCTTTCTTTATAACTCTCTCTGTAATGTTTCTGTATTGGTTGATATCCTAAATATATCTAAACATATCTATTAACTTACCAGTCAAATACATTTCCCAACAAGCCTGGTGTAGCATGAAAATATTAAATTTGAGTACTGCAAATTAGATTTCCAGAACTACAGTATGATCCTTTGTAGACTCCAGACTGATTTCCATGCTACTGCTTTTTAACACACCTGTTTTTTTTGTTCTTTTAACAACAGAACCTGCTGTATGGTTCTATTTACAAACAAAAATAGATGCATTTTTTACATACAAAAATGTGATTTGGATTGAAAATTTTGTTTTTAAATATATAACTGAAATATATAGTAATAAATAGATGTAACATAAATAAATCAAAAGGAGATAAACGGTTGGTTGGCTGTTTTACAGGATGGGATGGTTTTTGTTTATTGTTAATGGGTTGATGGTGTCCCTTTGTCCCTTCAAATCAATCCCTGAGAATGTATACAATGCAGATTTACTTGAAGAATGAGTATTTAAACTTAACTAAGACTCTAGACATACTAAACATGGTGTTTGGCACATGTAGACTATGTATCAGAGATAATTAAAATGTATTTAGCTATTAAATATTATATACTTAGTGTATATCTGCCTATTTTACTGTCTCATGAAAAATGATTGTGAGGGAGTGTTGCTAGGAAAGTTTACATTTAGTATACATTTACTTCCACACCCACACACCCACAGCATTGATTGTGTTTTAGAGCTCCTCTACTGTGCTGTAGAACTGATGAGGTCTTGGCCTGTCTGAACAACGTCCAGCTGAGAGGCTCTGGCTCCAAGTGACATCATGATTGACCACTGATGAGGACGACCCCCACCGCAAGCCACTAATGACACGGAAAATACCCATAATTACACGTGGGCCAAACAGCCAGCCACAGAAACACAGCTGCGTGTTAGTGTTAGGGGTCTGATGAGCAGGTTGTTGGGCCGAACCTCCCGCCTCCCCCACCCCCCCATCAACACCCCTCTCCCAAAGCACCTGCCTTCTGCTCAATATTAAACATAAGCCACGTTTCAACAGAATGTTCTCCTTTCCCCAGTGCTCTTCCCCGTCTCTTTTTAGCTGAGTTTATTTAAAGTTTTATTTTGGACTTGTGTTAGTGCTGTACGATAGCGAGTCTTTTGAAGAAACATTTCATTAGCTGAGATTTTTTAAGCAAATTCAAAAATGAAATAATGCATTAATAATACAACAAACAGTGTTAGAGAGGAAAACACGTCAGTGCATTTCAGCGGATAGGCTGTGTTCTTCATCAAAGCCTGGCTAAATTAATGTTTTAGAATGTTATTAGCTTATATGTTTCTCCGTAATGAAATCGAAAGCCTCGGCACGCCTCTCCTCTATAGTGGGAAAATAAAATTGAACCACCATATCATTATCAAATGCAGATACTCCGACTACAAAGTGCTGAGTGATGTTTACGGGTAATTGGCCCGTGCAATTACAGCAAGTAAATATGGATTTTCATTAAAAGGAAAACACACACTGAGCGGCGCTGCCATGCCTTATGAAATTCATTTTCACAAGCAGAACTCAACTTTTTCTATTTCTCACAAGTCTTTAAAGCTGAAAATATGAAGCTTTGATATTTTCTCACTCAATTTACAAGAAAAATAAAAACAACAAAAATGTTTAGAACATAGGACAACACTGAAGTTCTCCGTTATCTCACTTTACAGTAATGAGAAACTTTTACTGATCAAAAAATACATTCAAAAGTTTATAGCTTTTACCAAAAATGTATTTAATACAGAAACTGAACTCATGTCCATCAAGTTACAGAACATTGTTTTCACCTTCCAATAATTAGGTTTAATAATGTCCAATTTGATGTGAAATGTTAGTCTATAATTTTTTGTTACATGCATATATATATATATATATATATATATATATATATATATATATATATATATATATATAAATAAATAAAGAATAATTTTTAAAATGTTTATTTATATTAAGTTCAATATAATTCACCTCAGTACTAAGAAACGTGAGTATCCTCAAAGTATTTTAATTTATTTGCAACCAACCTAAAATTTTGTGTTTAATGTACATCAAAATTAAATCAACAAAACAATTTGTTCATTATTGTTATGTAAATGTAAGGTCTTATATTTTATCATCTATTATATTTTATATTCTAACAGCTACATGTCTCACATTTGATCCGAATTTTGTTCTTAACACAAAAAACTAAATTCATGACCTTTTCTAGAGCTCAGTCTCAAGTGTTAGATTCCATTCATAGCATAAGATAGGACACAATTGAAAAAGTGCCATCCTACAAGTATTTGGGTATATGGCAGCCTCTCCTAAAATCTTGTGAATAAACTGAAGATTAAGGAGTTTTATTAACGTAATAGGACTTTTGAATTTTTTTAGCTTGGAAAACACTTGTACAAGCTACATTTTTAAGTGCTTTAGATTATGGGGTCATCAATACTTGGCCAATTACACTCAGTGTATCACGGATCTCTGCATTTCATATCAAATTCATTGTCTCACACACATCATTGTGTACTTTATGATTTGGAATCCTGGCCTTTGTTAAGCCTAAGGAGACAGCATCACTGAAGCACTTACACCAAAGCATGTAACTTACTTTGGCTGAAAGAGATTTCAATCTCAAGGGACTTCCTGGTTAAATAAATTCAAAATAAAATAATAAAACAATGTTCAGTGAACGCAGAATTTTAGTTAAAGCTAGGGATCAGAAATGGTCAAGATTATACACCAAATTAGATCATCAGCAAAGATTATTTTCTGCCAGGAAGCTGGTTAATAGAATGTAGGGAAAAGTGTTCACTGAACCCACAGTATGAAAAGTAGTAGAAAACAAACCTTAAACATAAACATTTCAAATGAAAATGTCATTAAAACCACATTTTTAAAGTCTATTATATGTTTTGGACACAAAAATGCAAGTAACCTCCTGAGTGGCATAACTGAGCAATTGCCTCATCACCAGGAGTCCCAGTGATGCCACAGTGGCAGCTCCAGAGAACGATGGCATTAGGTGTGATGGAAAGAGTCTCGGCTAGTGGGAAAACTGAAGCATTTTAACTATACAGATTTATATATAGATTACCAAGCTGAGAAGAAGAGCTAAAAACAAGTTGGGGAAACTTTTGACTAAACTAAGAAGTTTGAGTTGGGTGAACTCTAGTGTCCTCAGGTTTAATTAACTCAACGTAGCAGAGTAATAAATTGATGTAGAATGTGAAGTTGAGCGGAGTTTTATTTTTTTACACTGATAGCAGTCTTTGCATTATGAAACATGTTCCCTTTACAATCTCCTAAAAAGGGGAAGAACAAGAAGATGAAGAGAAGGAACAGTATTTGTCAGAGTTCCACAGTCTGTGTCAAATTATTGTGAATTTTGTGCCTGTATGATGTAGCAGCTAAAAACTCGCATCTGAGAAATGGTAACTTAACAGGAAAAAAAAAGAGAAAATAAAATTTACATAAAATTTCATTCCAAATATTTGGATCATTTTAATTTGTCAATGAGTTATAAAGTAGTGATAACACAGCAACAATACCACAGTAAATAGAGACCCTGTCCAGACACAATGTAAAAACTGTTAATAGAGCTCAAAAAGTCAACATGCCTTATATTTGAGTTCAACAGCTGCTTTTGGAGTCAACCTGAATGAAGTTCATTTGTTTCACCAACTTATATTTGTTCAGACATAATTTTTAAGCTCATAAATATCCTGGACCAGACCAGTGGTGAGACGAACCTGAATGAAGTCCCTTCAGTGCTGTGCAGCCTGAAACATTTACAGTGGCACCTCAGTTATCATTTGTTTATCGTCAATTTTTTTGGGACAATTTTGTCCCAGTTATTGTTCCGTTGCGAAAATAAATAGTGGCCGAGTACCCCGGGAATGGGTGTACAAAACCAAAGCTGCTACCAGAAACAGACCTTTCTGGACACATTTCCATACACCAAGAAGAGTCCTCAGTAAGGTAAAAATGATATTAAATGTTAAGTTATCCATTTAATTAGTCTGAAGCAATATTTCCCACAAGAAATAATGTGAATCCAGTTAATACAGAATACAATGAGAAAGAAATACAAAAAACTAATGAAATGGATAAAATGAACATTTAACATCACTCTTACGAGTTTACACTCTGTTTTAGAGTGTGCCGGTGTGGTCTAGCCGGCCGGCTATGTTTTGTACACCCGTTCTCAGGGTTCTTGGCCACTATTTGTTTTTGCACCCATTTTCAACTGGTAGCACGGTGTGCTGTCACTTTAGTGTGATGTGTTTTACTTTGTTTTGAGTGTTATCAATGGGAAACAAAGCCAGAATGAATGACAAACACGTGGGTGAGTGATGGACATGTGGGTGGATGCTTTATTTTCACAAAATTAGCAGATAGGAGATAGATGTGGGCACGCTGATGAAAACCGGGCAGATGAATGATAACTGGGACAAAATGTCCTAAAAAAAAAAGTCAATAACCAGGGCAAACGATAACCGAGGTCCTACGTTAAATGTTTTTTTTTTTTTTTTTTTAACCTTTTAGACATCGACACATAATGTAAGATCCCAAAAATGCAAAGAAAAAAGTATTTTTTAATACAAAATAAACTCTTATTGAGTTCTACTTTTCTTTTCTTTTGTTCAGCACTGAGAATAACATCAAACCACTTAAACCATTAACCCACCAGAGAAGAGTTCAATCATATTAATAAACTTAAAAATTAAAAGTCCTCAAAACAGCCTGTCCCACGATAAAACGTGAAAGTGAAAACCGAATGACTTTGTTTGAGAAACAACACAAATGTTATGAGTGAAACTTAACATGAGAAACCAGTGAACATTAGCATAGCCTGACTACCATTACCTGCCGCTGTGTACCGCTGATGCTTTTGAGATCTCATTTGGATTCAACGACTTCCACCCCCATGGACTCTAACATAAACGTCTTTGGGCATAAACTGCACCTTGCCGTGTTTCCTGCTGGCACCAACCACCTCTGAAACTTATCTTCCTCCAACCATTTTTCATTAAACTGGCTTCTCGCTGTCTTGGCTCATCTCT
The DNA here is from genome assembly GCA_036984385.1 of Crenuchus spilurus. NCBI lineage: Eukaryota > Metazoa > Chordata > Actinopteri > Characiformes > Crenuchidae > Crenuchus > Crenuchus spilurus. The sequence goes on from BRDA01091850.1 coordinate 38,624, forward strand.
ATCTAGCAACCATGACTGACGGCAGTGAAAATATGACAAGCTGCCAGACATCAATGTAACATAAAACTTTTGGTAACACTTTACAATAAGATTGCCCTTATTTATGAATGGCTTTTAACTGATTTATTTATTATTATAAATTAGGTCATAAACACTAATCATTAATCATTAATAAGCAGAAGTCATAAATATAAAGAACAAAATTATGCATTAATTGATTAATAGAGTTAATTGAAGAAAAAAAAAACTCTAAAATAATAATAAAAGTATCTGATGACACTAAAAGTTGATTCAGAAGATGAGTAACCGGCGAGATCTGAGATTTAACTTTAGATCAGAGGTATCAAACTCTAGTCCTTAAGGGTTGGATTCTTGTACAATTTGGTGATCTTTCTGCTCAAACTCACCTGATTCAACTTAGCAGCTAATTATCAGGTTAAATTGTAGTGTCAGAGCAGTGAAATCACCAAACTGTGCTGAATACCAGCCCTCCAGGACAGCTGGTGTAGATGAATGTGGGTTTATAGCCTAAATAATAAGTATTAGTAAACTAATTTTATAAATTCTTTATAAGAGTAGTCTTTTTGTAAAATGGTATCAACATTTTGTGGCAACACATTCCTCATCAACCTTAAACACATCATCTGCTGCAATGCCTAAAGCAATTTTATTGTAAAAATAAGATAAAACTTATAATCTTAATAATATTGATTTAATTGTATGAACGTTTAACACTAGATTGCCAAAAAAATACCATGAGAACCCAAATTTTATTCACCATCTGTACAAACACACTACTGATAACCAAAAGTTTAACTTTGTAATGTATTAAACTGTAAGTTGGTCTTGAAAAAGAGCATCAGTCAAATGTAATATACTATGCTATTAAAATATAATATAAGGTACATTTCCCATCATTTATCCCTACTAAAATAATTTATACTCAGCCTAACATTGAACAAATGTTGAGAAATATCAAAAGTCTTAATGCATCATGTTTCCACAAAGTTCTTAGAGTTCCCTCAACAGTTTCTTTTTTACTGTATATCTACTGTAAATGAGCTGTGGTTCCTCTGCACTTCCTGCATTGTCAGCAGACAAGGTATTTCACAAAGAAGTCAAAGGGGAATTCTATTTCTGGAAGCACTCCGCAAAAGAGAACATTATTTGGGAAACAAAAGTCCGTTAATTAAAGTCTCATATGGTTAAAGGTGGACATGCATGATAACGATTAAGTCAGGGAATGTTTTGGACATTATTATGGAGATTTAAAGAAGCAGACACCACATAGAGGGTGACGGCACATTCAAGACATTTTAAATAAGGATATCGTATTAAAACTCATATTTACAGTACAAAAATAAAAAATTTCAAAAAAGTCAAAAATTTAATTCAATGTTTTTCTTTTTTCTTTCTACGTTATAAAGCAACACTGAAGTCATCCAGACTATGAAGGAAAAAAACAAAAACATGTTTTAGATTTTTCAAAGTAGACACACAATGTCTCAAACACATTAAGAGGCAATAAATGCAAGTCATGACCTCTTGACGAGACACAGCTGTTAACTGAAAGCCATTCCAGGTGACTACCTCATAAAGCTGACTGAGAAAATGCCAAGAACTGTGAAGAATGTCAAATATAAACATGTTCTGGTTTGTTTACTCGTTTGTTTACTAAAAAATTACATGTGTTTATTCATAGTTTGGATGACTTTAGTGTTAATCTACAATACAGACCATTTTTAAGTATTAAAAAAACACTGAATGTCCAGAAGGTGTCCAAACATTTGACTGGTACTGTATGTTATAATAAATTTAAGCATTAACATGTAAAAATGTGTCATTGTCAAGATCTCCAACTGTTATGTCACATTATTTCAACTGGTGTGAACATTGGACCAATGAAAGTGATCCAAAATGATCTGGAATCAATTGGTTTTCTTTGGAAATAAGACATTTCGAGAACATTTAACTTTGTTCTGTCTGATCTTAACATTCTCCCTTCACTCCCCGACTTCACCAGTAGATGGAGATAACACACTGTGTCCATATTGCTCTGGCCTCTCCTTAAGGCCCTCACTACTGTTCATCATAGCCGCCTGGAACAAATACACACTCCTCACACAACTTCAACATTCCTTATCTATACTGCTAACATTAACCCCTGAAAACAAACGCAAGTTTTTCTAATGGGTTCTAATGGAAGTCAGTACTCAGCACTTACACATTAAAGCATTTTCCACTCTCAGAATAAAATGTACTGGACAGTCACTGGGTCATAACTTTCCATTTGTTGCAGTGGAACTTTAACTTCTTCAGAACCTTTATTTACAGAACATCACTGTATCAGACTGTACTGTAATGAATATACTGGCTCCACTCACTCAGTCCTGACTTTTATTTTATTGTTAATATATATATATAAATATAGTAGATCCTTTAAAAAACTTATATGTACAGTTGAACCAAACCATGTTGGCAGTACATATGTGTATATAGTCACTCTACTATAATTTTAAAAAATTCTATAACATTTTTACATTTTAAAGCCATGTGTATCACATTTGATATATTGTTTTTTAGACCTCTTCATCATCAATGTGATAAATCAATTATAAATTAAAAAATACATAATATATTGAGTTAAATAAAAAAAAAAAAGCTGATGCATAAGATCAGATACATGTTCTTTGCGCCCTGGTGGATTATTCATGCACTGCATGTGCAGACGTTTTAAACTACTCAAGTAAAAATGTAAATAAAATGAATAATATATTAACATATCAGTGTATAACAGAGTTACGGTTCTCTATACTTTGTTTAAATGTGGTGTGAGCAGTAGATTCTGAATGTATCAAATATGATACAACACTCATATTTGTAATGTGTTATTTATTTTATTAGTCTTAGTCCTTGGACCTTGATCAGACGGTCAAATAAACACAAATATTTTCTGGCAGTCATTTGATGGTTTTACAGACTTTACAGAATTGACAAGGTTCATTTTTTACATTGTTGGGACACAGCAGATATCCTTTATAAGTGTAAATGCAGCTGTACTACATCTAAGTCACATCAGGAACCCAAATCATATCTTAAACTTAAATATTACGTTTTAATTTTTTTTAATTATTATTTTTAATTTTAATTTTTTAAAATATTTTAAATGCCACAATGTTTATGTGAGAGACCCTAAACTAGAATGTGAAATTTTAGATTTTTTTGTATCACTATTGTATGAAAACCATTATGGAAGAGGAAAAAAAAAATCTTTACTGTATGGCCCATTCAACATGAAGGGCTCATTTAAAAAGTTGTTGGGATTTAACCTCTTATACAGTAATTACATAGAAAACACAAAAAAAATCTTCATATTAGCACAGTGTTTGTGTAACACATCCTTACAATTTACAGAAAATATTTGAGCACTTTTAGATTTGTTGTTCCAGAAACATTTTTTCAGGCTGCACAGCACTGAAGAGCCTTTATGTTGCAATTCAGACAAAAACCGGGTGCTTTGTTCTGTTTGTTGGGAAAGATTCAACCAAAACTCAACACTACAACATTGTTTCAATGTATTTTCTAATGTTATTGCAGCGGATGATAAGCCATGTGGTTTATTTAAAGCAAAAATATTTAAAACAACTTTTCATTCTTTCATATAACACCTTCACATCACGTTTGGTTCCCTATAGCATTTGAAGTGGTTCTTCTATGATACTCTCTGATGAACCTTGTTTTTGCATCCCTATTATTAACCATGTACATATATCACTGCTTGCGTCTTTATTCATGAACAATAGAAACGCTCGAAAATGACTTGAATTTAAAACTTTAAACTTAAAACTTAGAAGTTACAAAGTTTTTACCACTTTGGAGATACAAGATTTTATTCCAACAGCAACGTTATGCTTTATGACCCCGGTCAGCTCTGTTACCTGGGCACTCCATGACCCTCTGTGGCACACCATACCCAGCTATCCCAGCACCCTCTGGGGCTCAGAGGCTATTCTGTGTTTATGGGGGGGGCCGCACCCCGGCCGCACTTCACCGACGCCCACGTCAGCGGTCGGAGAACGGCGTATTAACAATGGAACACAAAGAGATGAAAACCCTCCAGCTGGGCCCAGCACTATAAAAGGCCTCGATGCGATTTCCAGACAGTTCGATTGAATCGAAACAGATGCCAAAAAACGCAACTTCAAACAAATTGACTTCCAATTATTGGAGTGCACACTTCCAGATGTGCTACAGATGGGGAGAGATGAGGGGGGGCAGGAGGGATTGGAGAGAGGGGTACGGAAGGTGTCTCGAGCCACAATAAAGCCAGGGCAGAGCGGAGTGTGTTTTAAATCACACACAGTGCAGAGTGGGACAGGATGTGAGAGGACAAATGTGAGGAGAGAAGAGTGTGTCATTAGGACAAAGTGAATCCACAGTACTCCTCACACACACACACACACACACACAGAGCAGTGGGGTATGGGGGGCCAGTATGCTGTCATCTAGCCGGGAGGTTTCTTTAATGCTAATTCAGAAGTGATCTCCAGCAAAACCTTCATCCTGAAAATGAAATCACAGGCAGAGGACACTCGCGGCTCCGGCTCGGCCGTGCATATGCATGAGTGCATATTAATTTATAGCTATACATATATTTGCGAGGTTGTAATGAATGGACATAGGCTTAGCATCGTCCACGCTTTACACCTCAAACCGCTGTAAAATCAGAAACAACCACTTAACATTCTGCTGCCTTCATTTGTAAAATGTACCATTTGATTGCTGAAATTATTTAAGAAGCACAGAACATGAAATATCTATGTGTTATTGAGTGCAAATAGTGCATCTGCGGACATTTTCAATATCATGCCAATGCCCGTTTCCCTTGGACGTGAAAACAGTCCACCCAAATTTTTATCTTTAATTTAAAAAATTAAGTTTTATAAATATGTTATAATGCTGCAATAAATTCATAATTACATCCACTACATCCAAATATATTACGTGAGCAGACAAATCATTGCACTCATAGACAGTAATAACTGTAAATGAACTTATTTGGGCAATCCAAGCTAATGCTGATTCAGTGCAGATTACATAATAACTAAACTTGTACCTGTTAATCTAAAAAAAAACACAAAAAAAACACTGTTTTAAGATTTTCCGCCTAAATGTTCATGAAAATTTTTTTAAATGTTTTGTACGTCATCAAATAAATGCAAAATTTTGATATTTTTGGTAACACCTTACAAAAAAAGTGTTTTAAGATTTTAATATAATAACATCTGCTTATATTTTACTTACATTTTATATTTTACTGCTGAAAACAGTAAATTGTTTTATTTCCCTAAATAAATTTTTTTGGGCTGCACAGCACTGCAGGGACTTTATGTATGCTTATCTCGCAACACTGATTTGTGCCACAAGGGGTTGCCCTTCAGCCTGACAAGAACTAAGTGCTCAGTTCTACATGTTTGGAACTTATTCAAACATCAATAAAGGATTACAACTAAAAACCAGCACTTTGTTTATGCAAATGGCTTATTCACAAGCAAAATCTTTCATTGGCAGCTCAAAATAGATTCATAGAATGAAGTTCTCCGTTTTATATGTATGTAACACAATAAGAACGTAAAGAAGTTCTGAATGGAATAGATGCCGGACCTGCGAGAAGCTCCAGCCTATTATAAACAATGCTAATTTTTAAATATATGTTATAGCAAGTAAACTGGGTGCTTAAAGGCCAATAGAAACGTATTTCTGAGTCCATGACAAAAACCCTCTGTTCCTGTAACATTAAAGGCTGATACTAACTACACAATTTTATCATGCATTAAACACCTACAGATGTGAAATGTAAATTGTAGGCTATTTAAGCACATAGAGATCCCATTAGAGATCCACTGTGCAGTCCTTTGCCGTCCCTTTGTCTAATATCTATAGTTTGAGTGCTGTGTGCAAAGGGCTAGGTGCTTATCTCGTTAAAAGCGCTAAGCGGGGGGCCTGTGGGGGCCTTGTGGAGTAGAAGCGTTCCGCTGGGGCCCCCCAGCCCGTTTAACTGCACCGTTTCACTGTTTCACTGTTTGATCCCCCAGCCCTGCCTATCTGTGCCTCTGTATTCAAATGGAGAGCAGTGCTGAGGCCTCTGTCTCTGTTTAATTCAGGCCCCTGCGCGGGACTATGCTAATCCGCCGGTCCGGCCGACGCTCTCGTGCTGTAACCTCTGCTAATCTGAGTGACCTTGGAGGAGCGGTGGACGGGACCTGTGATTGATTTGTAATTCAAAATGAGAGCGACAGGTCTGGAGCCACGGGCCACTATAGCAGAGCCAAACGCTGAGGGGAAATCAGGCAAATAAAATAAGCCGGAATGAAAGTTTAATCCGAGGAGTGTGTGTGTGTGTGTGAGAGAGAGAGAAAAAAGAGGTGCAGGGTCCCTTCAGGTGTGTGTTTTTGTACATTTTCAGGACACAAATATGCTGGAAAATGAGAAAAACAAGGCAAAACCAGGGAAATGACTCAATCAACGCATTGAACATAGAAACTCTTTTAGTAACAACTTCAGGATTAGGTTTACAAACTTCCTCCAGAACATATGTGTAATCCCAAGTCCTGACACTGTACAAAAACTAGCCTGTGTGTGTGCATGTTTGGGCCATGGTGTCAGGTTCGCCTGGCTCGTTACCACACAGAGATAATTGGCGCTGCGTGGGCCGGCCCGTTTGACCACGGCTCCGTGCATTATTCATCCGACGGCGGGCCGCCACCAAGCCCTTTAGAGGTGGACTCATTTATTATTAATGGGTAATTGTTTATTAAATGCACAGCCTTGACCCTATTACGCCTATTACAGCCTGCACAGTGCAGCCTGGACGTTTCCCTTTTTTTTAACCGTATTCCACAGATCCTAGCACAGCTCGGGAGCCACGCGGGGCAGAGGCGAGGCAGCCGGGGGGATGGAGAAAGATGCTGATGGAGAGAATGATGAGGAGCGAAAAAGACCCGGCTAACAGGTGCAGGTACACACAAAGGAATTCAGGAGGTCAAAAGGGAAAGGCATATACAACATTTATGAATGGAGAAGACTTAAAGGCATGAATAAATATTAACATTAAATGCGGGAATGGGAATGAGAATGAGAAGCACGGGACACTTAGAGTTAGTGCTTTTTGGCTTCTGAAGACGGAGATGTTTCCTGAGCCACAGATAATACTATATCTGCAACCATCACTGCATCCATAGGTCAGTTATTAAAATAATACCCATAAAAAATAGAAAGACCAGTGCTTAAAAAAAAACTGTCCAGAACCTGTCTAGCACTCAGACCGTGTTAGTCTACAGGCTTCACTCAGCTCCGTATTCCTCGGAGACTTGATTATAAGAGGGCCAAACTCTTGAAATTCCAATTACAGGAATTCTTCAGTGCCAGTATGGCAAGTGGGCAATTGTAACATCATTAGTGAAGGAGTGGAGGCTCGAACATGACAGTTGGAGCAGTTCTAGGTATGTGTGCGTGAGTGACTGAATCTGATAAAAGGTCATTTCATTTCTTTCCAGTGTGGGCAGGAGGTGCCGGACACTAGAGGTCAGTGTTGGAGCAGAATTAGGGCCGTTTGTCTCTTGTTGCTTTAGTGGCAGTGAAACATACAGCGCAACATGACCTGGCTGTGAACAAACACCTCCAAACATCTACACAGCTGGCAACTCTTAGTAATCAGTACTAAGCAGTCATAAGCAACAATGCTCTTATGAATGCAGGCTTAATTCCATTGCAATTCCAACAATTCCAACAAGGAAATCTAGGAGAAAGAGCCAAAGACAACAAGCACGCCAAACGTCTGAAGGGAAATGATCTTAATAATAATGAATCCGGCTCTGACAGTGTTGACACTTACAGTAGCGAATATATTTTGAATTGATAACAGTGCACGTTCTGTGAAACGTCTAGCAGACAGCGTGAAAGCTGCACGGCTTTATTAGATTTGATAAACATTGTAGACACATGACTGCAGATCCGTACAGATGGCTGAACACGTGCTGCCGTGATGCTGGAGAAGGTAAACTTATTTAG
>BRDA01091850.1:51693-58861 GCA_036984385.1 Crenuchus spilurus
CTAAACGTGATAAGATATTCTTATCAATTGTGACAAGCCTCAGACCAGTAAAGCTATGACAAAACAGTCTGCAATCCAGGAAAGAGTGGCTGACCAAACACAAAAAAAGAGTGTCAAGAATTCATTTAGCTGTGAAAGGCAGCAAGTCTCTGGCAGCTTGACTGAGAGTGAGTAGAACTCTAAGACCCACAGTCTATATCTGTACAGAGCTCCAGCTTATAAGACAGTGAACACTGAAAAAAAAAACTAGCTGTGGAGAGAGGGAGAGAGAGAGAGAGAGAGCAAAAGATATACGTATATATAGATATATATATATACTGTATATAGACTGAGACCCTCAGAAAAAGACATGGACAAAGAAACAGAGACAGATTTAAATAGACATAAATAGATACCGACTAAAAAAGAGAAAGACTGAAATAGAAAGGTTGAAATAGAGAGACAGACTGAAATAGAGAAAGATTGAAAAAGAGACAAACTAAAATAGAAGAAAGACTGAAAAGGGACTGACTGAAAAAAGACTGAAAAGGAGAGTCTGTAATAGAGAAAGACTGTAAAGAAATAAAGAAAAAAGAGACAGACTGAAATAGAAAGAGAGAGAGAGAGAGAGAGAGAAATAAAGAGAAGGGTGGAAATAGAAATAGAGACAGATTGAAATAGAGAAAGACTGAAAGAGAGACAAACTAAAATAGAAGAAAGACTGAAAAGGAGAGTCTGTAATAGAGAAAGACTGTAAAAAAGAGACAGACTGAAATAGAAAGAGAGAAAGAGAGAGAGAGAGAGAGAGAGAGAGAGAGAGAAATATAGAAAAGGGTGGAAATAGAAATAGAGACAGACTGAAATAGAGAAAGACTGAAAGAGAGACAAACTAAAATAGAGGAAGACTGAAAAGGAGAGTCTGTAATAGAGAAAGACTGTAAAAAAGAGACAGACTGAAATAGAGAGAAAGGGGAAACTGAAAAAGGGACAGACTGAAAATGAAAGAATGAAATAGAAAGACTGAAAAAGAGAGACACACTAAAAGAGAAAGACTGAAATAGAGACTGAAAAAGAAAGAGACAGCCTGAAATAAAGAGCGGGAAACTGAAATAGAGAAACACTGATAACTTGACCAAATTCCCGTCTTTGTAAACATGTTCTGGGTTTATTTACGTTTGCCATGTGCTTTTCTTTATCTTCACATCATGTCTCCATGTCCCTGCCCTCATCATGTCGTCCTGGAATGTGCTTTTGTTTACACGTGCTGTCCTTGTCGCCATGTACTCATTTGTTTACATTTTCCACGTGTCTTGTTCATGTTTCCACCCAAAAGTAACATCTCTTTTCATTATCTAATTATTTGATGTGGCACTGTACATCCATCCGTTATCCCACCCATTTAATCCTTATCAGGGTCGTGGTTAGTCTCCTACCCCCTCACTTGGCACAGGGCAGGGCATTACACAATCCTGATTAAGCCCAGGAAAGGGCGCCAATCCATCGCTGGGTGCACACACACACAATTTAGAGAACCCAATTCACTTGACCTCCATGTTTTTAGACTGTGGGAGGAAACTGGAGACCCTGGACAAATTCAGTAGATACATAAAGTAGTCTTACAAAAAATTTACAATATTCTAAGAATGAGAAATATTCCAGATTTAGAGCAGATTTAAGATGAGCTAAACTATGTAAACATGCAGGTTAAGCAGCTTAAATCAATAATTATGTATAGTTTTGAGAAACTCTGCAATTCTACCTTTTACAATGACTGTAGCCATCCAGCCAGTCTCACAGTAGCAGGAGATGGAGAAAGCTCTGCTTTTTTACTCAGTCTCATTAACCATCCAGCCACCTGTGGATGGAATCAAGAGAAGGTGAACCTAACGTGGGCCACATCCGGCCTTTAGTCTGCCCAGCTGTGGAAGAACGTGACACACCTGTGGATCACTAGCAATGGGACACAAGCTGCATTGTGTCTCAGTAAAGCCCACCTCCATTGACAGCTTTTACGTGAGGCTACATTAGAGCTTCAATTGGACCTGAAAAGTTGGACCAAACCCAACACAGACCTTTTTTTAAACCTAGGCTAAAGAACTTTAACTGCATTAAATCTACATCTACTCCACACATACGCATGGTCGTATGAGTCTATGATCCTATCCATTCTGCTGAATAAAAATAAATGCATTTAATCTAACTTACGGAGTCACAATCAACGCAATACAAGTGTATTTTTGTTTATTTGAGCTTAATCAAGATCATTGTCTGTCATTACTGGCAAACTATCTTAGGATTCTTAGAGAAGATTAAACATACTGTACATGATAGTGATGTTGGCTACATAGTGAATAATAAACAACAGAATAATGCCTGACTATCTATCTATCAAAAATACATTCTGTGGTCCTTGGCATCCAAACCTAGTCCAAAAACACTCTGTACTTGAATTCAACCTAAACCGCCAAGTTCTGACTTTGATTCCAGCTTGAGAAAATTCTGTACAAACTGTAGCAAAAATTCTGAACCTGATTGTATCTCAAACAGTAAAACAAAGCCACCTGTTTGAATCTGAATGTAAACCAAAATGATCTGTCTTAACCCTAATGTGGCTCAAAAATAATGTCTACACTTCACTATTGCTCAAATCTGTCTGAACCAGACTGTAGATCAGAACATCTGTCTGAGCCTGAATGTAGATCAGAACATCTGTCTGAGCCTGAATGTAGACCAGAACACCTGTCCCAACCTGACTGTAGACCAGAACACCTGTCCCAACCTGACTGTAGACCAGAACACCTGTCCCAACCTGACTGTAGACAAGAACATCTGTCCCAACCTCACTGTAGACCAGAACATCTGTCCGAACCTGACTGTGGACCAGAACATCTGTCCGAACCTGACTGTGGACCTGAAAATCTGTCCGAACCTGACTGTGGACCTGAAAATCTGTCCGAACCTGACTGTAGACCTGAACATCTGTCCGAACCTGACTGTAGACCAGAACATCTGTCCCAACCTGACTGTAGACAAGAACATCTGTCCCAACCTCACTGTAGACCAGAACATCTGTCCGAACCTGACTGTGGACCAGAACATCTGTCCGAACCTGACTGTAGACCTGAACATCTGTCCGAACCTGACTGTAGACCAGAACATCTGTCCCAACCTGACTGTAGACCAGAACATCTGTCCGAACCTGACTGTGGACCAGAAAATCTGTCCGAACCTGACTGTAGACCTGAAAATCTGTCCGAACCTGACTGTAGACCTGAACATCTGTCCGAACCTGACTGTAGACCAGAACATCTGTCCCAACCTGACTGTAGACCAGAACATCTGTCTGAACCTGACTGTAGACCTGAATATCTGTCTGAACCTGACTGTAGACCTGAAAATCTGTCCCAACCTGACTGTAGACCAGAACATCTGTCTGAACCTGACTGTAGACCTGAACATCTGTCCGAACCTGACCGTAGACCTGAACATCTGTCCGAACCTGACTGTAGACCAGAACATCTGTCCCAACCTGACTGTAGACCAGAACATCTGTCTGAACCTGACTGTAGACCAGAACATCTGTCTGAACCTGACTGTAGACCAGAACATCTGTCCCAACATCACTGTAGACCAGAACATCTGTCCCAACATCACTGTAGACCAGAACATCTGTCCCAACATCACTGTAGACCAGAACATCTGTCTGAACCTCACTGTAGACCTGAAAATCTGTCCCAACCTGACTGTGGACCAGAACATCTGTCTGAACCTGACTGTAGACCTGAAAATCTGTCCCAACCTGACTGTAGACCTGAACATCTGTCTGAACCTGACTGTAGACCAGAAAATCTGTCTGAACCTGACTGTGGACCAGAACATTTGTCTGAACCTGACTGTGGACCAGAACATCTGTCTGAACCTCACTGTAGACCTGAAAATCTGTCCCAACCTGACTGTAGACCTGAACATCTGTCTGAACCTGACTGTGGACCAGAAAATCTGTCTGAACCTGACTGTAGACCTGAACATCTGTCTGAACCTGACTGTAGACCAGAACATCTGTCCCAACATCACTGTAGACCAGAACATCTGTCCCAACATCACTGTAGACCTGAAAATCTGTCTGAACCTGACTGTGGACCAGAACATCTGTCCCAACCTGACTGTAGACCAGAACATCTGTCCCAACCTGACTGTAGACCAGAACATCTGTCCCAACCTGACTGTAGACCTGAACATCTGTCTGAACCTGACTGTAGACCAGAACATCTGTCCCAACATCACTGTAGACCAGAACATCTGTCCCAACATCACTGTAGACCTGAAAATCTGTCTGAACCTGACTGTGGACCAGAACATCTGTCCCAACCTGACTGTAGACCTGAACATCTGTCCCAACCTGACTGTAGACCAGAACATCTGTCCCAACCTGACTGTAGACCAGAACATCTGTCTGAACCTGACTGTAGACCAGAACATCTGTCCCAACATCACTGTAGACCTGAAAATCTGTCTGAACCTGACTGTGGACCAGAACATCTGCCCATGTTCCCGATAACACCCAAGTTAAATTCATCAAGACAGCTGAGCATTGAGATCTGATGTATAAACAAAACTGAAGTGATCAGTCACTTCTCATGTTATTACACTTCACTGCACTGAAGCAGAGCTGAATGTAGGAAGAAATAAAGTTTGGAAAAAAATTTGGAGAAGTTTGAGAACTTGAATGTGAAATCGGAACAATCCAGAGCACAAAAATGTTTAAGAAGTAATGGCCAACCTGACCAAACCCTGATGGGAATAGTTGGATCTCATCAGGTCTGGACAAACATTTCAAGCTCTGGACCACATGCGCTGACGGGCACAACCAGGGGTTCATTTTCGACTTTCTCAGACTTTGAGACTATTAAGCTGGACTGTATCTGCAGAGACAGCAGACAAAAGTAAACTCTTCACAGCAAAGAAAACACGTATGTCGTTTGTCAGTCTGTGAGCACTGTCTGGGACGGATCGTGCAACTTCGGTGAGTGTAAAGTCCATACCAGTGTGTCTTTAAGCCTTAGCAGCTGCTGTTCAGGAGGAAAAAGCTTTTGGAACAAACGCCCAGCTTTGTTTGAGTTACCAAATGTGTTACACTTTCAAAATCAGTGCAAGTTCCATCTCCATCACACAATCCTCTTAACTAAATATAGTGTGTGGCCTTTAAACTCCAAACGCCATAATTCAGTCTGATCTCTTTTCCAAAGCAGGTATGTCTTTTTCTCACATGTGCTATCTGCTAGAAGCTGAGAACCTTTGTGTGGATCAGGTGGCTTCCCTCAGTAAACTGTGATGGGTCTTAACATAGACATAGACACTCTTGTCAGACTCGCTCCCATCTTGTTTTGCCAGGTGGAGCCTCGCATTGTGATCTAAAGCAGCTGCTGGGGCCCAGTACCAGTTTAGTCTGCAGAACTCAGCCAGCGCAAACAAACACGGCCGAGGCCTACGGCTGATCACACCGCATCTGCCAACCATTAGCCACATATCAGAGAGAGAGAGAGGAATGGAGAGAGAGGGAGATAGCAAATAAGACAGATTGTGCTTCACACTAAGTAAATAAACACATCCTGGGGCATCATCATTCATTAGTGCTGGATGGCCTAGACAGTCTCTCTGCTGGGTGCTGGGAGAAGATACACACCTGCACACATATATACACACACACAGACCTCACACCGTTTCATTCCTTCATTCCCATGCTGCACTGCACCAGGAGTCTACTGATGATCCAGGCTGGATAGTCTGAATGCTTCCTCAGCATCTGCCCATTTACTTCTATTATAAATGTACTTCCAGCCAGTCTTTTCTGTTTTTTTCTAAAAACAGGGGAACATTTTTGAATTATTGTCTGAGGTACTGATGCAGTAAATAGACATCAGGTTGAAAAATGTTACTCAATTCAAATAACATTACAGTGTAATAATGTTTATATAAGTATGTATAATCTGCTGGACACTTATGCAATGCATGCTTCTGGGGTATTATAATGCTATCACTCGTCACTGCTTATTGTTATTGTAAGGAAATGGTATGCATTGCTCTAAGTGTAAAGGTTCGGCCCACGTCTGGGGTAATAAACCAGCAGGGGGCCGTGTTCGCGGAGTGGCGATTGGATCCGTATAGGGCATCAACCTTCTCGCAGAGCGACGGTTCCACCTGCTTGGTCTTTCTCCCTCCAATGCAGCCATTGAGTGCTGGGGCAAGCCCCTGTCCTCTTATTGGTCGGAGCCAGCAACAGTTCATTGCCTACAGCTGCTCGCTTGCCATTTTACAGGGTTCTGTGGTAGTAGTTCTAGTTCATCATACTGCCATCAGTATTCCTTGTCTACAGACTAGGCTTTCGTAAGGGCTAGCTCCCCCTGACTTCTGTCCCCTCAAACTCTGTTTCTCAGTCCCTGGCCTGCAGAGGAGCTGCACTAATAAACCCACAAGCTGCTGACACTGCGGTCTGTCTTTATTGGCACGGTGCGGTTTGGCAGCCCTCCTCCCTGTTTATGGCACTGTGTGGGCTGCAAAAAGCCTCCCATACCTACGACAAAGTGCACCTGTATGGTCAGTGGAGCTGATAATGTGGACAATGAATGTAGATAAAAGTTTGTTATGTAATGTTATATAAATACATTGATAAACAAATCCCAGTGGCTCATTTAATTTTTCTATTGGATTAGTTTAAAAAAGGGCCTTAAAAAGGTGAGGTTTAATTTCTCAGATTTTTGCTGAGAGGTTGCTCTGAGCATCTCTGCTGGCAGCTTGGACAGTTTGCTATATTCAGTCTCACTGATCACATTATATATTTACACACTGATATACAGTAAGAAATATCAATTGAATTAATAATGCAAACATTTACCCTGATAGCCAAATCAGGGCGTGAGGACACTTTACAGTAAACCTGCACTGAACTTTATTTTCCCCTCGGCAGGCAATGAAAAAATGAGCAAGAAATTCCGATGCGTCAAAACAGTTGAAGCGTGCTCCTAACACAGGCGCTTCCTGGGAATGCTAAATTGTTAAAAAGCAAGAAAAAGCTTTTGTGTTGATGGCTGAACAGTGAAAGGTCCTCACATTCATAACAAGAGCTTCTAGTGCACACGCACACACATACACACACACACACACACACACACACACACACACACACACACAC
>BRDA01091851.1:0-50702 GCA_036984385.1 Crenuchus spilurus
ACAGGTAGTCAGTCCATCTATAATTTAGATGAGATGGAATGATTGAGAAGTAATTGCACCCTCCGCTGGGCATCTATATTCAACTGACAAAATGAGCAGGCTTTTTTTCTGGAGAAGGATTTAATCTGAGCCCTGGTCCCTCCCCAGAAGCAAAGGATAGAGAGGAGGAATTACAGAGGAATGAGGGAATGAAGAAGACAGAGCAGGGGGAAGCAAGTGAAAAAGAGAGAGGGAGGGAGAGAGAGAGAGGGAAAAAAAAGCAAGTGAAAGAGAGAAAGAGAGAGAGATCATGTGAAGAGAGATGGAGAACGAGACAGAGAGAGAGACAGGGACCAAGTGAAAGAGAGAGAGAGAGAGAGAGAAACAGAGGGAGAGAGAGCAAGTGAAAAGGAGAGAGAGAGAGACAGAGACAGAGACAGAGAGAGCAAGTGAAAGAGAGAGCATGCAAAAGAGAGAAAAAGGGAGAGAGAGCAGGTGAGAGAGAGAGAGAGAGAGAGGCAGACAGACAGAGAGAGAGAGAGAGAGAGAGAGAGAGACAGGCAGACAGACAGACAGAGAGAGAGAGAGAGAGAGAGAGAGAGAGAGAGAGAGAGAGAGAGAGAGAGAGAGAGAGTTTTCTGCAGTTGCCAATGAGTCTCAGTGGGAGGCAAAAGAAGGCACAGCACTTCTGTCACAAAAGTGATTTCTCTCTCCTCTGTCCCAACTCAGCCAAGGCAGGCTGCTTAAGTCTCTACTTAATTCCATCACTCACAAACTTAGTGCAGATGGTATTTTTAAAGGGCCCATACTCTACATCTGTCTGTGATGCTTGTGTGAGTTTATATACAATATAAAAGTCATTTTCCAGACTCTCTATCCCTTAGAATATTATTGTTACTGTCAGGACTGGCTGTAGGCTTTTGATGGCCCTATGGCAGGATATTTAGGGACCCACTTCCACACCTCCAGACACTGATCAGACCTACAGTCCACACTGTTAAAGTAAGTGCAGTAGATAACAATGAGTAACATAAACTGTGTAAATGATGTACATTTATGACTGTACAGTTTATCTATGTAATAGTAATGACTGTGCAATAAATTTACATTTAGGTTCCTATTATAGTTGAGTGGAAGGGCTGTTTTCATAACATACTGTAGTTGTCATGTATGGACTATATAGGCTGCATAGCATGCTTTGAAATGTTAACACTGTTTATATACTACATTAAACTTTTCTTAATTTTTGACCCAAGTTTCTGCTCTGTATAGTTGTAATCAGTTTCGGACTTAACCATCATGCAAACCACGCAATTGTTTGTGGCCCCAGAGATCAGTGGGCCGCCTGCTGGCCAAAAGAGGTTGGCAAAATATAAAAATCAAAAACAATTAAACGCATAATTTTTTTTGATGTTCGACACTAAAGTGATTCCATACACCACGGATGTAATCAAGGTGACAGGGTGGATACATCCCCTGCACTTTTTCAAAAGGCAGTTTTGGTCATCTGCAGTTTTCTCCGTCCAAACGCTATATTAAATGAAAACATGTCGAGCATTAGGACCCAGCGGAAATCTTGAAGCCGGTTTCCTTTTAGACCTCTTACAAGCTCATCGATTGGCTCTGCCGTTTCTTGCTAACGTGTGATTGGCCATCCCAGTTATCACTCCATCATAGTCTGGACTTGTAAACCGGCGTTTTTAAAGTTGGCCCACAGTCCGTGTTCAGCAGGCACTGTAAGTTGTTAAGATATTGGATGTTTGTTCTGCCTGTGTCACGTCAGCTAGACGTATTTTAATATCAGAGGTTTTATATTAAAACATTAACATTTGAATCTGTGTGCGTGTGTATGCCAGTCTGTGATAAGCCACCATTGACATGCCTCCAAGTGTAACTATTGTCAAAATAATTCTGAATTTCCAAACATAAGTGTAAAACATAAGTCCGAACATAAGTGTAGAATTGGTGCTAATGAACTGGAGTGAAGTTGATTAAAAAGGTGAAGCACAGAATTGGGTGATAATTTTGTGCAATTTTATTAATGATTAATATGATTTTTATTATTTTATTATTAATAATAATGATTATTAATAATAATAAATATTACTAATATTAACTTGTAATAAAATATTATGAATAATAATATAATATTATGAATAATATTTATTAATAATTAATAATAATAATTTATGTTCAAGCCCACACCGAACCATAATCAAAACTATAAAAAGGAATCTGTTTGATCAGGGCCCCCTGACATAACATTGCTTGGGGCCCTAGAACTTCTAAATCCACCCCTGGTCGTAACCAATTTACCCATCCATCAGATAGGACTCTCTCAATCACATGCAATGTCCCTGAAAAGGAAAAAGAACGTGCAGGATCACCACCTCTGATGGATCGGCTAGCAGACGTCTGAACCAGCGGATGTTGCATGGTGGTACAAATGGGGGAGAGAGCGCCATCTACTAACCCAGAGAGAGCACGGCCAATTTTGCTCTGATACATGTTAAGTCAGCCACGTAAGTTGTATGAGTCCTTTAAACACAGGCTGTACCCTATCAGATCATACTTAGTATAGCAAGTGGGACTATAATGTTGCCTATTTATGGTTCCGAGTGGGCGGGAGGTCTGTATCACTGAAATGAGCTCAGTGTTGCAACTGTCCAGCTGGACCATGCTGTCCCATACTCAACTGAACTGGAGTGAACTCTGTTGTGCTGGGCTGGGCTAGGCAGGCTGCTGATCTGCTTGCAAATCAGAGCAGCCGAGAACGAGAGTGAGACCAAGAAGACGGAGGACATTCCACTCTACCATTTCTGAACTGACAGTAAAGAGGAGAATTTGCACTCAGGTAGGATTCTGAAAGACTTGGCATGTGTGCAGGTGGTTGGGTGGGGGTGGGGGTGGAGCAGCCACTGTGGGAGTGTGGAGGTGTGATTCATCTTGAGTATCACTGAGGGTGATCTAATTCATCCAAACTTCAATGCATGTGATACTGTGAAGAATGCAAGTCATGTAAGGCTCTGACTTAACTGCAAATGCATAAATATGGTAGAAGGTACACTAAGCAGAATGTGGATGTAATACATCTGAGGCATTGCTTTTTCACTGTATATTCATTCCTTAGTATATCCTTTCTAAACTGGTCTGAGGTCTCTGAGTTTGCACAGTGATGTAATGTTGTAGGTGTGCATGTGACCAGTACCTTTGGCCTATGGCTGCTCACACTTCAATCTGATTGGACTCCAGTAAAGGTCTATGGATTTATGATTCTCCTCCACTTGCTCTGTGCCAGTGCTCTGTTTGAACTCGTGCCTCCCTGTGGGCTAAGACTAATCTCTCAAGAACGCAATGAAAAGAAGCACGCAACCCGTCTTTGTTAAAGTGAGACGACTGTGTGCGTGCATATTCTGAAGAAAATGCTGAAGAATGGGTGCCCTTGCTCTACTTTGATGTTTGTTTCCATCAGAGGCAAGTCTCCGAGTCTGCTTTTGTATTGCTTAAACATGTCAAAATGGGCTTTTAGGAGGAGGAAAAGGAAGTTAGGAGAGAGTCTGATTGAAACTATTCAGTGGTAAATTACAAAGGGGAGCTGGGGGGTTCCTTTACACGCTAGAGTCTCAATTTTCCCATCTGTACTGTGACTGCTCTTCTCTGAAGGTGAATGAAACTGCATTTGATCTGTGTCTACTGAAATGGAATATCAATCATTGGCAAGAAATTGGGTGGCCGCAAAACTGACACCAGGCCATGTTTATAAGACTTTGCAGAGTTGGAGCCCTGATTTAGAATCGGTTTTTGCCATTCACACTCTAATACACCATGATTCTACTTCAGGACATTTTTCCATTGAGCACTAGAAGAAACATTAATCTACTGTCTGTGTTCATTATGTTGTAAAATGATGTTACAGTGGCATGTGGTGCATAAAGCAGGGACCCCTCCTGTATAACTCACAAACCCCATGCACACTATAAATCATACAAAATTCAAAATAGCTAGTCTAGATTAGCTAGCTAATTTAGCTAGCTAGTCTAAAATTCCTAATAGGAAACAAATGAAGACATGAAAACAAACGTAGCCTGTATTCCATTACTTCACAATCCCGTCCACAGCAAAACACTTCACCTATCTGCTGTATTCTACCAACAAAACACACAAATCCTACAAGATTAGATGTTTAACAACACTAGCTCATCCATATCATATGCATACAGACAGCTTAGGAAAATATTTAAGTGAACACAACACTCAGCAGTCCATTAGGGCTAGCTGAAGATAAAGTCCATTCTCCATTGTCAGTTTTGTATTCTACCGATTCTTATCTTCACAACAGAATGCACATACAAAGGTGATTCTTGGTGTAATTTAGATCTGATTCCACAGCCATATAAATCTGTCCCAGACAGAAAAACAGCTTCTGATGATGTGAGCCAGGGTTAACCAGGGTTAGCCTCACACTTTGTCTCAGAGTAACAAGCTACTTAGCTACATATCTTTTCTCTTTCTGGTTAAGATTTATAACCAGGCCTTGCTGAATTATTTTGAGCTTCTTGCTGAAGGGTAGTCTTGATAAAGGCTTTTAAAATACCTACATCACAGTATCAGAGTTACCTTTCTAAGATACCATGTGCATACACAGTGACTGAACAGACTTGTATCCCTTTCTTCACAGCACAGAGAAGGGTCAGACGGCTTATAAATAATGAGCCCTGTGGTTGAGATTTGTTATGGCTTTGTAGAGTAACTTACAGAGTAATGAGATTACTTTTTAAGTGGTACAATATGAGTAATCTTTTGAACTATTACAGTATTAGTAATCTCATAGCAATTTTAGAGAAGTGATTAATCATTTGTGATTAATTACTTCTTTCAGTAATGACCCCAAACCTGCCAGCTACAGTTGTGTCATTCCCAAGTTGGTATGACTGTACATCATCTCCCATAGCAAAATACAGCAATGCAGTGTCATTTAAGAAAAGGGTTATTGTAAATATCTACAGTAAAATAAGATCAGGTACAGTTTCTAATGCCCTTCCCTGTCCCCGGTGAGGGGGAAAGGGACTAAACATGACCCTGATCAGGATTAAGCATATTAGGTATTATGCAAGAGCTATAACATGAATCTTTCATTTTCAGATATTCTGCATCTGCAGCAAACATATAGTTGAATAAACAGCACATATTTGCATAAGAACCTGCTGCATCTGTGATGTTTTAAACTCTTGCTTGTGTACTTCTGAAATTAACTTGAACTTCAGATGGGAGAATAAATTGAAGGCACCCATGCCCCTCCTCTTTCCTTTAAAAATAAATCTTTTCCTCTAAATTGGTGGATTGGCTCCTACTTACAGGCAGGGAGATGCAGAACTGTAATTGAATTTCTTCTGTTATTGATTTAGACAGTGACAAGCCACAGAAAACAGCTGAACAGCTGTCCGCCAACACTGTATTTACTAAATACAATCTCTGGCATACATCTTAACCCAACTATAACTCTGTTTTATTTATTTATTTAACAATTTATTAAAGAATGCAAATTTCCCTCCAGTGTTAGTTGTTGCAAATTCCCAGCATCTATCTATATACTTCCAATCTTTTTGACAACTACCAAGGACTCTTCTACTACTTTGGCTTTCTCATTTCTTTACTTTTGTTTCCCAGTTCTTTCCCAGCTTTCTGTATGTCTCTAATCACTAGCCAGAATGCCAATAATGTGTGTACAGTTCAAGTACCAGGTCAACAATGATGTTTTTCAAATTTCCATTGATAACCCTGTGTATTGTCAACTGACATTTAAAGATTACACATTGCAATACTTGAAGAGAATACAAAACAAATAACAGATAAAAATCAATGTATCACAGCTGATATTTCTGGTAGACAAGCTAAGGTTAGGGACAAAGTCCTTCTTTGATCCTTATGAACAGACGCCGGTTTGTGAAATCAGTCCAATAAGCTACAAAAAGTCACTGAAAATTGCATACTTGAAAGCATATCTTCTTCTTGCAAATGTAAAAAGTGGAATTAAAGACCGCATTTCAAGACCCTTTGATGGCACTAGCACTAAGTACAGTCACTTCTTTTAGGAATTATTTTGAATGGCAGGTCCTGGACCTCTGCATGACCCCTGTTGGCACCATGCTGCGTCTGCCTGGAGAGTTTCATCTCTTTTGCAAAAGTAATTCTGAGCTGTCATATGGAGCTGAGCTTCTTAAAATAGTTTTCATCCATTAACTGAAATTGTTGTGTTTGTGCAGTCTTCCTATATCGGTGAAGTAACTGAATTGAAAAAAAAGTATCCAAGAGATCTCAGATTTTCTAACAAATGTAAAGATGAGCCAAATTGTCAAAAGTCCAGGAATCAGTCAATCAGTTTAGCAGTCTTGTGTACATCTTGCAGAGATTAGCAGGTGCTCATTGTTTCAGATGAAAAAATGCTGATAGTCATCAAGTAGACAGGTATTATTATCTGTTGCTGCACTATTTATCTGATAAAAATACATAGTTAATCATGTTTCTTTGTTTCAGTCTGAGCTTCTGCCTTTTTGCCAGGTAAACGTCTTTCAGTAAATGAAAACACAATGTTTCAGCACAAGCCTTTCATAAAATGTTGTAAAATGTCATCATCAGATTGATTAAAGAAGTTTATCTATGGCATAGAGAGAGAGTGCTGCACCTTTCTGCACTATAACACTCGTTATAGTTTCAAATAGTTATCAATAAGCATTTACATTTATACTGATTTACATTCTATATTGAAACCTTTGAATCTCCACATTCAACAAGATGTTGTTTGCCTCTGGCATCCTTAGCCCATGGGGCACCACTCTTATGCCATTATGAAGAGCATTCTCAATACATCTTCACAATGGTGGCTCTCTCTTTTGCTTAATCTCTCTCTCTCTCTCTCTCTCTCTCTCTCTCTCTCTCTCTCTATTTATTATTTATTTAAGGGCTTAAGAGTTGTGTGCTAAGTGATGACTTGCTTTAAATAAACAATGGTCAAAAGTCACAAAGTCTCTCTTTCTCCCTATTCTGCATTTGCATGCTCTCTCTCTCCTTCTTTTGCTTGCTCTCTCTCCTGCATGCTCTCTCTCTCTCTCTCTCTCTCTCTCTCTCTCTCTCTCTCTCTCTCTCTCTCTCTCTCACTCTCCTTGGTCATTATGGAGGTTTTAGAGTAATCCAGGGTTCCTCCCCTGAGGCGACAGAGTCAAAGGTGAAGAGCTGTACTTCTCTGGACATACAGGGAGAAAGAAAGTGCAGTGATAGCAGTTTCTTCTCTTAGCCTGTGCTCCTGTGAGACATAGGCCTGGAATGTAGGAGTGTAATATACAGGAACCATTCACATATGCATCTACAGCAGTGATAGTAACACACACATATTTAGATGCAATGCAGACACTGTAGCTAATTCTTCTTTGATCTGTAATGAGAATTTGGACACATTGAAGGGAGGCGGTAGTAAGCTGAAGGGATGTGATACAGAGACAAGACAGCCTGAGATGGGGTGAGGGGAGGTGGGTGGGAGTATATTTATACATTTCATTACCCTCTTAGGCTTTGCTTTACTATTAGTTGGCTTATTTTGTGTCAGTTGTTTTATTAAATATAATTTATACAATGTTATCCAAACATAATCAGTAATTTCTGTTTACTCACACTGTTCATTGCTGTTACTGGTAGTTTTCTTCATGTAAGAGGACTATTCATTTTCTTTGTCACTTATTGCTTTTTATTTGTCAAATAGTCATCATCACACGATATAATAAATAAATAAATAAATAAAATGTGCACATCAGTGAAAAGTAAGGCACCATGATTACAAGAGGTAGCAGACAGCAGATGCTCTATATTGGGTTGTGAGATCTGCACTGTAGACAACATTTGGTTGCATTTCAGTCAGTTTCAGAGTTGCACAGATGATCTAATGTAAACTGCACTGTGAAACAGAGAAATTGTACAAAAGCTATTTAAACTCAACACAGCTTTTAGCATTTAGACTTTCTGAGAAACACATGACTGTTAATCAGCTAAATGCTAGGTGAGGAGATAGTCACTCCAATGAAAAAGGTTTATTTATTCAATTAAAAAGTGCTTTACAGTCATTTGTAGAACATAAGCAAAAACACCCTGCATCTGCATATGACTTGATTGTAATTTACCATTTTATAGACCATTCAAAGTCATTTTATTATTTTATCAAAATCAGCTGTTTTAAAAATGAATGTATTTAACAGCTTTAAGTAGAATTAGTTTCATATTGTGTATCATTTCCACATTAATAAAGTATGTGATGATAAATAGGGGATTTCTGTTCTCTCTGATTTCTGACCATTTTCTGGGGTCAATCCTATTTTTGCTGGCCTGTCGGTGACTGGTATTTTCCCTGGAAATGACCTTGTTTTTAACAGTAAATTAAAGACACATTGTTACGTCCTTACAAAGACCTGTCAGCAGAGCTGATGAGTAGATGTCTCACAATGTGCTTTTTTGGCCAACAGAGGAGGCTGGCCACAGCTAACTACTTACCATTTCTACCACAAGCTCACCTATTTTCAGATAATATTGATGTGTAAAACCTGACCAGAGCACATTTATTTTAGGTAGAAACACACAGTGCTTTGAGGTTACAGGAAGTACATTAACTAAAGCCTGTACAAAATTACAGTGATTAACTGGCAGCAAATTCAACATCATTGTGCTGTTTTTTTCTGTTACAGTACATTATTTTAATGTAAATATACACATTATTACTGTATTTTTTTTTAATTTACAGACGTTAGCTGTAGCTATTTTACAGTAGTTCTGTTGTTACAAGCTTTTTTATTTTTTACAGCACTCCAGTGTATTTTCAGATTCTATATTACAGATATCTTAATGCATATCATATATTTAACTCTTAACTCTTTAAAATCAAATAATTACCAGTATCTAACTGCGTATAAATATCAGTCTGTGGGATGATCTAGTTAACTGAAACACAAAACAATATCATGGCAAGATTAACAAAATGTGCTTTCAAACATACCATTAGAGTAACAATAACATGTTAAGACAAAATAACTGAATAACTGCAATAAATAAAACTGTAAGAGATGCTGATAAGAAGGCATAAATAAGAAGAAACCTTCCCACTATGCTCTGCCAATAACAGATATTTATTCAAAAATTCTAAATTATTTAAAAAGAAAAAGTTGGAATTATCAAAATGCAACAGTTTTCAATAATCTGGTATATTTAAGGAATACAGTAAACTACAGTGCCACTGCTAAAATCCCATATAGAACAATAAAGCATTTAATCACATTTGGCTGAATTAACAAGTAAAGAAATTTTTGAATTCCTCGTTAAGAGTTCATTTGATTGTTTACTACATGCTGTGATCATTTTTAAATCGTTCATAAACAACTGTTGAAGTTTCTTTAAATGCACCCTCAAAGGAACAACAGTGTTTCTTAAGGTCCAAATGTGCACCTTAAATGAGTTGTGAAATATTAATTCATTAAACATAATCAAATACTACATTCAATCTCTCAAACATATGTATTTGTACTTTTTTATTATTTTAAACAAACCATACAAAAGTCTACAGCCAGGCCAGTGCATATGGAGTCAATGCAGTTCAAGCATGGTACTAAATACACTAAAGTTATTTGAGAGTACCCGCTGAGTGCCTAAGGAGTATATGCCAAGTGACAGTTATGTGCATTTCTTCTAGAAGTGTAATTAAAGCAATGTTAGCAGAACTGGACAGCACTAGAAAGTCTTTCTTGGCAAATTACTTAACATTGCACAAAAGCATTACATTTAGATCAAGGGATATTGCTTTCAGAACTTCTGCAAAGCCATCCTTGGCATTTAAAGGTAGTCATGCTACCTTAGCAACATATTTGGGCTGATTAAATAAATGTTCAAAATGATCAGTTGGGGTCAGAAGAAAACTGTTTAAAGTTCATTTTTCATTAAGCTATCCTTCAGTAACGTATTGAAACATTTGTAAGATGTGGCACTTAAAGACTGTGTTATCTTTAATTCCAGTCTCACTTGGCTTTGATATCAATTCTTTACAAACACACTCTAACCCTGAACTCAAGACCTGTAAGAGATAGAATACAGTTGTTTCATCACAACCTCATAAGGAAAGGTCAAAACTAGATGTAGACTATTCCTTTCTGTGCATGTGTTTGAGTATAAGAGTTTCATTGCTGCAGGTAGAGACTCACAAGGAATCTCTTGTCCTTCAGGTGCCCTAAAGTAAAGAGAAGGAAATCTTTTCAGCTGAGAACTAGTGAGGGGTGTCTGTCATTGGTATATGATAAGCTGTAAAGAAAAATCCACTATCCTGAATAACCAGAATGTATGTATGCATGTATGTATCTTTTTTATATATTAGCTGAATAACTGACTGATTCAAACAGAAAGTCAGTGCAAGAAGGCATTCATGCATTTCTTTATGAAATATAATCAATGGCTACCTCTAGAATGTGCCAGTGCAATAAACAAACAACCTGTTTTTATTAATTCATTAATTCATGCTTTTAAAACCTCCTATGTGAATGCACAGGTGAATCAGCCTTTACAAATGAATCAGCCTTTAGAATAAACACCAAACCACTGATGAAATTCCTATATCTATAAATGCAGCAAGACTTGTCATACTGTCATATCAACATATTTTATGTCTTGTAAAAGACTGTAGAAGATAAACAGCATCTCTTATATGCCTTAACTTTAATGTACTTTTATGTAACAAGACTTGAAGCACCATTTCATTTGGTCCAAATTCATCATGACGTGTCTACAAAATGTCAAGTGACTGTACTTTTTTAAGATAGTATAAACACACTGCTGGCCATTAAAATTGAATTGTGTAGACACCCTGGTGAAAGGCTCGTGGAGGTAAGCATTGAGGCATGTACAGAACCCTATGTATTTTTGGGGTTCACTCAAAAATGCTCAACCATGTGTGCAATAATGGAAAGTCAATGCAGGCACTTCAACTGGTGGGCCAGAGACCACCAGTTACTACCATAGATAAACTTTTGGCATATATAGAAGCTGCATTTAACATGGCATTAAAAAAACATGCATCCATCATCTCTTCATCTTCATACCAGAACATGCAAATGTGATCATTTCTGCCTATGGTGGTCACACTAGATACTGATAATTGTGTTGTGTGACAAAGTTGCATTTCTAATCAAGCAAATGACCATGTGCCATAAGTGATGTGCAAAAATAAACATAACATGATGTTTATCTTTGAGTTGACGAGTAATGTAAATGAATTAATGACAGTATTTTGATATAACAGCAACAATGCAGAAATATTTATATTGTAATGTAATATTAATCTGTAATTCTAGAATATGGACATATACATCTGGACTTGACCATGAACCAGAATATCCTAAAACACACATTCAGTCCCAGCCACTAATGTCCTTCATTTGTATCCTTCAGCAAGTTACCTGATGACCTTTATTGTCAATGTCAAACTGTCCTTTAGACAGACAATTTTACATTACTGTTAACTGATAGTAAATGGGCAAAATTAAATGCAGATTAATTCTGTAATAAAGGAGAAAGCTTTACATTTGGAGGTGATTTCTGTGTCCCTGAATGGGAAACTGCTTGAATCTGTATTGGGTAGTTTAGTACGTAATATCTGCAGAAATGGGCTCAGTAATGGAAGGCAAGCTGAAGGTCATACACACTAATACGTTGCTGCTTTGAGTAACTTTGGGTTTATTTTCCTATTCCATACACAAACTCATCTGAAAGGTCAAACCTGATGTCTTTATGTGAACTTATTGTTATAGTGATAAAGTTTTGCTGCGTGTAATTTAATTTGGCAACTTAATGCAGCCATATCAGAAAAGGATCTGCAGAATAAATGTGGTCAGCCCTATTGCCCTTGTGCAGCTCTGCTCTTCTACTTAGTCCTTTCTTGCTGACAACATTTTTGAGCTGTTTAATTAAGTCTGTTGGGTTTGCATCGGCAGGCCCAAATTATACACGCTGGTCTCCAGACCTGCGTCACGCACTCTGACGGTTGTTAATTGCCAGAGGTTTAACTGGAAGTTGTTCCGTAATTGCATCAGGGTCCGGAGCATTCATTTAGACTGGCAGCTTATTTATTACAGATCCCTGCCCTGCAGGTATATTAAGTGCTCAGTACTTTACCAAATCCATCAGGGCCTTATTGACACACAGTCTCGACATGAGAAAACCAGAGTAGGCCAGTGTTTATTTATCAGCCTTTGACAGGTCCAATGGACTCTTCACAGCCTGATGCAGACTGCTAGCTCTGACCTTTCTAATGTTATTATAGTTCTATTGGCAATGCCATTAATGTCATATCTCTCTGTTCCTCTTCCTACAGCTCTTTAGTGACTGCTCTTCAAATCTTTGTCTGTGTTTTTTTTACTGTTCCACATGACTGGCTTTATTTTCCATTATTTACTGCTCAGCACGGATGGCAGAGCAACAAGAGCTTCGTAATCAAATATATTTGATTGTGATCATTGCTGTAGCATCTGCTAGCCTTTAGATCAAATTTGAAAGGAGGAAAAGAAACAACTTCAATATGTACTTTAAAACAAAATCAACTGGAAATCACATTTATTTGATGGAGCTCATAACCCAGTTGAAAGGTACTGGAATTAATGACAAATTATGAATTGCCTTTTTGAAGTTGATTTGTTTTGCCTGTTTTTAGTCTTAGCACTGTTTGCATCCAACATTCTACAGTAGAATAGATTTGTCATCCAACACTTGATAACTTCAATAGTGTGATTGGACGTCCCTGAGACGTCAGACTACTGGGTAAAGTTAATCATTCTTTCTTACTAAGTTCCAGCACAACCTCTTTGTCCTGATTTACTCTGTCTTATCTCTACCCATCTTATACTTGCTGTACAGACTGATACAGCCTGTTTATCAAGACAGCAGCTTTAGCATTCGCCTCACACAGCCCTTAGTGCAGAACATCCAGCACCATGGACAGTACCACGGCCATGCCATTAACCTTCCTTTATATAACACGCTGGTCATGGTCGTATCCCAGGAGTCAGACCCCTCTTAAAGCCTGGCCACGGCAGCGTAGGCAAGGCTCTGGGAAAGAGCACCCCCCACACACCCCTCAAGGGAGAGAAGCTACTGCTGAGTTATGGGCAGGATTGTCACCAGGCGAGGGAAGAGGCGGGATTGATTCCCAGAAATCAGCAGAATCCCGAGCTGGCCTATCGAGCGTGCTCATCCGTCTCCCTGACATGATTGTTCCTCTCTTGTTACTTTATGTTCTAATCAATCAGCTATGAGTAAAATGGCAATTACAGCAGCCATCGATACAAGCAACAGAGAAAGCAAGAATTATAGGACGTAACATTACTGCAAATTGCCATTAAAGTTCCCCTCTTTCTGAGGGGGGAGGTTGTAATGGATAATAATCAGGGGTATAATTCTTGATGGATTAAGCAGTATTTCACGTTTAATTGTGCCTAACAAACTCGCTATGTGTGAAGGAGCGTGCTGGACTCCTTAATGCATTCTTCCCAATTGAGCTTTAAAGTGCTTTTTGCTTGTTTTAAGAAATGCTTTTATGATATTTTGAGCAACGCAGTGGAGTTATGTCCTGCCATATTGCATAGTTTATTGCATTGAGTGGTTAGGTACTACAACTGTTCAGGAAATCTTACATTTACAAACAACTTACTTGTAGTCTACAACTCCTTCACTCTGTTCTTCAATGATCAGGACCATCACAGAGCAAGTGTTATATGGGGGGTGTATCATTCTTGGCACTGCAATGCTACTGGTGGTGTGTTAATGTTTGTTGCACTGCAGAGCTGGAGTTTTTAAAACTCCTTCTCTGTGATGGTTGTGTCAGGGTACTGACAGTTGAATAATATGATGAACAAGTACTAAGACATATGCAGAGAAACAGATGAATACAGTCTACAATTGTAGAACTTCAAGGTGCACAAGGAGGTGGTGTTAATGTTGTGGCATATACGAAAATGTTTTGAGAATGCTAATTAGAGTGTTGAGAGTTTAAAGCTGTTAATCTGGCTCAGAGAGGAGCACACAGAATGCTACAAAATCAATATATTTAGTCATATATGTACCATTATTAATGGTTACTGTCTCAATGAGACTTCACCCAGTAGATGGTGCTATAGCTATAAGCCAATGAGGTTTGTGCATTTTGAAATGCCCTATTGTGGGTGCTTTCTTACTCTTTTGTTCGGTAAAGATTATAATGGTGCTCAGTTTACATAAATGCACAATTTTTCTTGCAGCATCATATAAAAATGGGTAACTGATGGGTAAGAACATGCTGGGCAGAAATTATTCATTGATTACATGATGACCTACCACTCACCTACAAAATGATTAGAAAAGTTAGAGTGACCTCAGGTAGGCAACTGAAAGCATCAGATTCTCAACATTTCATTAAACATTTCATGTCAAATGGAGAAAAAAGAGTTTTAAGTGACTATCACATTGATGTACTTACATTTTTTTATTATTATTATTATTTCAGACATTTGTTTTGTTACAACAGCAATAATAAAGAATGTTCTGGGCAAGAATGATTAAGACAACACATAAAAGATTTAGATGCTTTGGTCTGTATCATATTGTTGGGACTTGGCCATATATCTTTTGATTGATATATAATGTGTCTTAATAGTGATATATGTACCTTTATAGATGAATGTAATGTATGATTACAATGCTGATAATTTAACTCAATAGAAAATAAAAAAGCTCTTGAAATTGGAACTTGCTCTACATTGCTGACTCCACTGAATGCTATCTTTTTTTTCTGGAGATGGGAGCATCTCTAGGGTATTCCAACTGAGTGAGTGGGTGAACCAAATGCATAAACAGTGTTCTCCATTCCAAAATCTATTAGTAATGAAGATACAGATTAAATAATACCCAAGTGGCTCTAATATCCATATTAAATGGAAGACTGGGGCACTCTTGTATCTCTAATTTCTACAGAAATGCTGTAATATTGATGTAGGGCTACCGTAGGAATGCTCAGGTGACCTACTGTCCCTGGTGGCTCCTTCAGGCTGCTAGCGTAGACTCCTTCCTGCTTCTCTGTCCTATACCACATATCTTCTTCTTCTCCCAGGTGCTTCTCTCTATGCTCTGAATTCCACATTCTGCACCTGCGGTCTCCTGGCATGGCCTGAACAGCCACTTCATCAAAATCAGCTGCTGGAGAATGGAGGAGATTACCCACAGGAAAATACCCCTGAGCCTTAAATAGCAATCAATTTCCCTGACTTTTCTCTGTCATGAGCCTCCATAAGCACTAGCTCACGTTTACCTGCAGATGACACTGCGTGAGGGAAATAGGATGGGCCTTTTCAGCCAGATGTGCTTTGCTAAGCTGTGGCCTAAATGGACACTGTGGTTTTTGTCGAAAAGTATTGTACAGGAATCCATCAGAGGGCTCAGCTTAAAGCTCTTTCTGAATTTGGATATTGAGCCAAGTAAAGAAAGCTATTATGGAATTTTATTATTGCATTTGAAGCCTACAGATCAAGTTAAACCATGTAAATGTCAATATAGTGACCAGTGTTCCATGTATTAGGATTTTTCAATTGACTTAGCAATTGGTAGTCTTCCCACAATGCGCTGCAAGGATGGACATGTTCTACAGAGCATCAACAAAAATGTCACTTAAACTAATGAGAATATTTAAGTAGATGTCTTGTCAAAACACACTAGACACTAAAATGTATGACTACCTACATAGCACTGAGTTTGTCACCATTGCTAACACATTACCCAAAAATCTGATATGTTTTGAATGACATTTTTCATTTAACATTAAACCCAATAGTAATGGATGTTTATCCTAGTTCATTATTCAGTGATGCACAATATTCGACATCCACAATTATTCAGCTGAATGGCAAAAAAAAACACTTTCAGTGTTTGGCTGAATAAATGAAAAATATGAGTAATTTATACTGAACAATGAGGTTTTTTTAATGACACATGGACATTAACATGGACATGACATGGACATTCAGAATTGTGCTTTTCCTCACCAGTTAACAAAACACAGATTCATCATCACAGTTACAGTGTAGAGGTGAAATAGAAGAAGACAACCACAACCTTTACAAACTACATTTGTAATGATGAAGCCAGCATACAACTGCTTAGCTTTGTGTTAGCTTGTCGTTGTGTTTGTTAGCTTGTGTTGTGTTTGTTACCTTGTGTTGTGGTTGTGTTAGCTTGTGCTGTGTTTGTTAGCTTGTGCTGTTTGTTAGCCTGTGTTATGTTTTTTAGTTTGTGTTGTGTGTGTTAGCTTGTGTTGTTTTAGTTTGTGTTGTGTTTATGTTAGCTCTGGTGGCTGCATTGTTAGGGACCGTTTCACAATTACAGAAGAAATGTGAAGTGTTTCAATGTGGCTTACATCATTTACTTAAACCATGTTCATCATTTTGCTTAATGTTTTTTTTATTAAATATTAGTAATAATGTAACATACATGCATTGTCATACATAAGCATATATTATTGTCTAATGTCATTTTTTAACATTTGTTTTATATACAAAAATAAAATAATAATGAATTAAACTCATGTTATTAAACCTAATGATGTCAAACCAACTTATTAAAATACAGAGATTTATTGACTATCTACAAGACTTATTTTGGGAAATAGTTTAGTTACTATTTTTATAATGAGTTATAAAATTGTGTTTGGTCTTTGGCTAAATAGATTTGTTGAGTTTTGGCCAAAATTCATATAGTTCATATAGTTCTAGTTCATATTAACTGTCACTCTCTCCAGGAAACACACAACGATTTGGTTCTTTCAGCACTGATGGATTTATTTTCCCCTTTGGGCTTGTATTTCACCTTTAATCCACCGTTGAACTATTCAAATGTAATGAACAGAACAAACACTCTCACATTTGTACATACAGGAGAAACAAAAATGAATGTACAGGTTTAAACACTGAATTAGTGCACATACCTCGCTGACTGCACACAACCAAGAGGGAAATGATTATTCTTGCAAGACGAACCTCTGTACATTCTATGTAATGTCCCTTTTTAACAGTTCTTCAGAATAACAGTTCTTTAACTTTACTAAGACGTTTGCAACTTCTCCCGACTCTCACGTCACCTCACTGTTTCACAAAAAACAGTCCCCCCTTTTGGTCCGTGCACAATGAACGTCTCAACTTGGTTCCTATACAAGCAATGCAACTCAAAAGAAAATTATACAACAAAATGAATTAAATAAATAAAGAAATATTATAAACCTAACTTAAATGACAAATAATTTTTATGACAGTTAAATTAACAATACTTTCACCAGGTTCAATGAATTTTAGCATTCTGTATGACATGTCCAACCTTGCAACAGATGTCTAGCATGGATATGTCAATTGTCTGATGGCAGGGTAGCAGTAACTTGCAGATACAACCTGTGATTGTCCTTTACTGAGTGAGTGAGAGGAGGGTGGAGAGAGGCAGGGAGGGAGGCGTGTTCAATATGTGAAGTGCGTCTGGGTTGATGAGAGGAGCAGGTAACACTTTAAGTGATGTTGCGTCTCTGATTACACTGCAGTCTCAGACTGATTGGTGTTTAACCGGTGGGTCAAGCAGTGTGGAACCTTCAGTCAAATTAGCTTCCCATCAGGGTTTCGCTTAAATTACTTTGATAAATGAATGATGCTCATGTATCCCCATGCAATCATCAGATACAGTTAGCACATACTTTTGCTAGCTAAGTGTATTAAGGAATGTTGGAAAAATTATTGTTTAAAACATTATTGTGTAAAACTTGTTTAGAAAATGTATTATATGTTTCACTATAATGTTGAGTTTCTAGTTTTAAAATGATAAAAATGAGCATGTCTGTTGTGTCAGCATACTATTGGTAGCACTATTACCAGAAAAACAAATAAACAAAAACTCCAGTGTGTTTATGGAAAGAGCATGAATAGGTCAATTAACACACTTAGACAGATGGTGTTGTAGAATGTTGGTGTTCAAATGTTAATTCCTCACTCTTTTAAAGACACTGTATATGATTCTGAAGATCAAAATTCATTTATGGTATGACACTGGACACACCAAATGAAATACAAAGAAAACAACAACACAATGGCAAGTCATTATCCTTAGCAAGGTTAGCTTTGGCTAGCTTATGCATGGGTTAGCAAGCTACTACTAGTGCTGCTGCTAAACAAACCAGTTGTGATTATTTATCACAGACATGTAATAATGAGTTATTTGTGTGAATTAGCAAAAATAAAACAATGATCCCCACCTCTACAGCAGGAATAGAGGAACATCCTCATCTATTCTTACGCCATGAGAAAACACATTACATCAATTCTAGCATCTTCACACTAGCTTTGAGTCTCTTTTAGGATTGATTTTAAAATACTGTTACTGGTTTTAAAGCTCTAAATGGATTAGCACCATCACACATTACTGCCTGTCTATTTCTGTATGATTTAAGCCATTCTGTAAGACCTAGTGTTGCAAGTCTGTTTAAGTTACCAAACATTAATAAAAAGAGAAGTGAACCAATAAAATGAAACAAAGAGAAATTAGACTCAACAGTACAAGTATTTAAATAGCAAGTAGTAGTAACAAGAATTTAAAAGCTGAAGCTGAAGACATACTTTTACAAACTTTGTTTTTTTTTTTTTTTTTTTTTTAACTTAATTTGCAAATAATTATTTTTGTTTCTTTATTTTTAATCAAATTACTATTATTTTATAGCTGTGCAATTTTTATTTTGTAATTTCATTTTAATAGTTTTATTTTATTTTATATAGTTTATTTGTTTATTTTTACCAATTATATTTTCATGTTTATTTTATTCTTATTATTTTATAGCTATACTGAAATTTTATTCTTTATAAACTTTGTATTTTATGTTTTTACCTCTTTCTTTTTGTTACAACACTCTGTTAAGCACTTTGGCTGCAATTATGCTTGAAAGGTGCATTAAAAATAAAGATTATTATTATTATTATTATTATTATTATTATTATTATTATTATTATTATTATTATTATTATTGCAGCACCAATGACAATGAGCACCAATGGCCCTGTTGCTGATTGGCTGGAGTAGTATTGAGTTTCATGGTCTGAGACACTTTGTTTGTTTCCCATTTACAGAGTCATGGCTGTGAACATCATGGTCATGAATGTGAACATCAAACATTTTCCAGCATGAAAACAGATCAGGTTCTTAGTGGAGTGTGAGGGTACATTTGGTGAATTTTACAAAAAGTGTATTGGATTTCAACCATGTACAGCACCTTTAACTGGAAAAGAACTCAATTACACAAAAGCTAGTTTACATTGTTTTACATTACTAGATAATTCTCTTTATGGTTAAACAGAGTTTAAGAGTGGCCCAATACCACAACATAAGTCACAGCATCTCAAGTGACATTCATTATTTGTGATATTCATTTATTTGCACTGTGACTTTATTCCATGTACAGTATGTTCAGATCCAGGCATTTGTGTTACTAGATGTATAGCTATGCACTAAAATCTGTGTGTGAATTGTTGGGCTTGGCCTAAGCCACAGGCTTCAGAGTGGAGAGCTTCGGAGAGGGATCCTCCACTGGCTGTTGTGAAGCTTTGAAGATTCGTTCTCCTATCCTCTCCTCATCTTTAACTCCTCTCCTGGGACCCATCCCACCCTCCTCCCTTCTTCAAAGACCAAGCACTCCATACGCTCCTTTATTTTTAGAAGAAAGCATCCCCCACCCCACTGCTGCTGCCTCCCATTTCTTTCTGTCTCTTCTTCCCTTTTTTATCCAGCCCACTCTCTTGGTACCCACAGGCCATAAAGTTAAACTTGTTGCTGACTCTCTTTCTCAACTTTACAAGAAACCAGAGGCATGAATTTGTGTATTCCAGGGCATCAAAGCAGGTGAACCTCAAGTTTCCTGGTGCTGCAAGGAACACTTTGTCAATGTGAACATACAGATCCAAGGGTAACAGTGTGTCTGAGTGTCATAAAAGGGAGCTGTTTCTCCACAAAAATGTGTTTTGTTTTGCACACAAGTGACATCACACAGTCTTCATATGAATATCTGTTCTTGCGTGTTTCACTAAATGCACTTGTTTAACAGAATGAAGTTTATTTGGATGGTTTTTGATCATTTTACCATTTCTGTGACCCAAGACTCCAGTTCAATTTAACGGATGAGTGTTCACATTTTGTCAATTGTTTATTGCAATTCAGTGTCTCCATGGACAGTAATCATCAAGGGCGGCTTTGCTACAGTGGTGAATTACTCTGTCTGAATGCTCAGACATCACTGAGACATGACAGATAGACTGGAGAAGCAGGAAAGAGTGATAGAATAGAACACAGTAAAAAAGTGGAAGAGAGAAAGTGAGACAGAAAGGAGGGAGAGAAAGACAGGCCAAAAGAAAAGGTCAACTTGCCTTATGTCATGCAGGGAGGTAGATGCCTGAACGCAGGGATTTACTGAGATTAATCTGTCGTATGGTGACAGTGCTGTTTCTAAAAGGTCACCCATGGCAACAGGATGTGGAGGCCGGCTGCTGAAATGTATCGAATCTGACCACTGGCTGACCAGGTCTGTGGTAGTTAGTGCATCTTAAAGGTCATTTCTGCCCAACTTTCCTCTGCAAATGACCGCTCTGCAGGTGTTTTGGGAAATGCCTACTCTTTACCCACTGACAGGTTCAGACAGTGTTTTTGTAAAGGCCTGTAAATTGCCCTTGTTATGAAGAAAGAGCTTTGACAAGTTTGTCAAGCCTGGCAATTTGAACTGAACAGCAGGTCAAGTAGGACCGCAGGTTTATATTGACATAATGATGGTCAGCACGTATTGAGTTTTTCATGTTGTATTATTTGATAAAAGGCTAGATCAGAGGTGTTTCAGTGAGACACTGCTGCTGATCTTGGCAGACTGCTGCATAAAGCAATATAATATCTGTCATACTGCAGAGCAGTTTAGAGGAGTTGTTTTTTCATGCTGTGTAGAAATTCTCACAATGGAAGGACTGTGTCTGATGTTGTTGTGCAGAGAATGGCTACAACATAGTTTGGTTTTATGAATAGTCACAGTAGCAACATTTCTAATGAAGAGTTTGAGGCCTGACTGCAGGACATTTTTTAGTCTGCTGTGAAGTGTGATTTATAAATTGGTAAATGTGCATTATCAGAAGCAGCAGGAACAACAAAAAAGTTGAACAATTGCAATGTTATGAGCTCTTTTCTGTGACATAGCTTTAATGTTTTAGATTGCTGGTTTGTCAGACATAGATTAACAGCATTTCAGATGTCCCAACCTCACAAAATTCATTTCAAGAAGGCCCCCTATTTTGGGGGACAAAATCAGTGCTGGGGGGGTGGGGCTTGAAGTACTAATCTAAAGGAGTTCAGTCTTTTCGTATAGACTTGGCAACAAGCCATGTATGCCTGAATGGTATGCAAAGGAATGACACTTCTAAACTCACCTCAACATGTCTTTTGTGACCACTTAACGAACCATGGGCAATGCTAATGTCATTACTGCACACAGTAAAGCATGCAAGACTCTCATTATTCCTCACACTTATCAGACAAGGGTTCACTTTTGTGTAGTCTGAGGTAAACTGTGTTTTGTTTCTTGTGGCATTCTGCCTCTGCCATGTTGGTCATGATCAAGACCACCTTTTTTAATCAGATCAAATTTTGTCTTGTTGGTCCGAACCGTGGACCGAGACACCTTTCACAGCTGCCATTTTGGTTCAGATCAAACGGAAAGGTTTGAAGATCCAGGCCAAACAATGCAGGTATCAGTGTACCCAAATATTAGACTAAATTGCAATGCCAATCTTAAATAATTGGAAATTATTTCTAGTCTAGGTCTAGTTTGTACTATAACTACAGTGGTAACTCTACTTACGAGTTTCATCCGTGCAGGAGCTGAGCTCGTTAGCTGGTTTGCTCGTTAGCTGGATGCATTTTCCCCATAAGAATACATGTAAAACTGATTAATCCGTGTCAGCCGGCCAATATACAGTATACTTTAATATGCTACATAATGTGTTTATATGGGCTTTTTAAAAAAATAAACGAGACGATGACAGTGCTTGTGTAGGCTGGGCATGGTTACACTTATCATATGAAAAGTAAAAGTAAAATGTATCTAACTTTCTTGTTCATTACCTTTTGCTACCTTAACGTTGCTTCCACTAGCACTTTCACTTTCGGTCAAAGGTATTGACTGACCTCTTCTTCTACGGTAGCATCTAAGAGATGCTACGACCGCAGCGCCCCTAGCGGTTTGGCATAATTGAACAAATTTACGCTACTCGTTACTTGGAATTTTACTCGTTACGTGGAACAAAAATATTCTTAGATCTCGACTCGTTACCTGGAATACTCGTTTGTAGAGATGCTCGTAAGTAGGGTTACCACTGTATTATACTTATTTTCCTGTGGATTGTCATGTCATGTCACACGCAGTCATCGCTTCATGATGGTAGGCTGCAGACGAGTCGCTTCTCTCCAATGCCATCTGTCTCTGGTTGCTTGTAGCAGGCTAGCACCTGATAATCCAGTCCATGTCTTGATGTTATCCATCCAGGTTATTCTTCCAGTCATAACACTTACTTCAATGCTCTCATGTACATGCCTCTTCACATGACCGAAGTAACGTAACTTGTGGGATTTAACGTGCATCAGTAACTCCTTTTGAGTTCTAGCCATCTTATAGACTTGCTCAGTGGTCATCATCTTCAATAAGATGATGTCATCTGCATATCTGAGATTGTTAATAGTCCTTCCACCAATCTTGAAACCTCCCATAAATCCCTCTAGTGCTTTCCTCATCACTTGTTCTCCTAAGATGTTGAATAAACATGGTGAGAGGTTACATCCTTGACGGACTCTTACGCTGAACCATGCTGATGTGTGATCAGCTGTCCTGACGGCTGCACGCTGCTGACTGTACAAATTTCTCAGCAGTTGGATTAGATTCACATTATTTAAATGCATTTGCTTAGTAACAATGTAAAAATTATTTTGTTTCAGTTGGACTTGTATTGATAATTTTTTTTGTATTGTATTGATACACTTTTGTTTACATGCATCACATACAATTCAGATTTAAAAATAAACATTTAAATACACATTGTAATGTAACAAAATAGGTAAAAAGCCAAGAGGGGTACTTTCACAAGGCACTGTATAGAGCTGATTTAAAAGCAAAGATTGAGCATGAAATCCTGACTATACCTGTTGATATGCTTCAATGGACATTTCATAACATGGAGCATCGGTTTCAATCGTGATTGGATGCTGCTGTGGACATTTTCAGCACATGTAACATTAGTCTGAGGTATATTTCATACAAATTTCATCACCAGATCTTCATTAGTATTAAACTTATTCACTATTGTTTGGGTATAGAAGCAAATCAGTAAACAAAACACTGTATATCTCACAAAAAAACATAAAGTAAGAAAACCATAAAACAAGAATCATCCAAATAATGATATAAATGAATGAGCCAAAGTTTTTCTATTCTGCTGTTGTATAAAATTATACATGTTTAATCCACACATTTCAAAGAATTTCTGATTGCTTCAATGAGAAGTAATTAAGAAAAATGATATGCTTTGCTATCATCATCATAGATAATAGCAACAGCTAAGGGTTAAAGATTAAACTGAGAAACTGTTTAAAGAAAAGTATTTCTTGAGCTACATTAACTGCTGTCATTTATTTCAAAAGAAAGTCTCTCATTAGTAAACAAATATGTTTCATTTAGACTTTGAAAGTTTTTGTTTATTTTCTGTGAACTGTGAAGTGCAAAATTTACTTGAATAATTCCTGGAAATCCAATTATCTGAGTGCAAAAAAGACCTGAATGTTCAGCCAAAGCCAAGAAGACATCACTAGTGGGGAAAAATACTAGGAAAGAAGAGAAAAGGAAAAAAAGGATAAGAGACTCTGCAAAGAAGAAGAAAAAGTTCACCCATCTGCCTGATAGCCATGTCTGTGTGCTGTTGTCTCTAATCTTTTTTTGGCTCAGGTTAAAAAGGCTAAAATGTGGAGCCAAATGAATGTGAAAGGGGAATGAGTACCTTCTTTACAGATGTGTTTATGGGTTTGGAGAACTACTACAGAGAATGACAGGTTGTTAGAGCTACTTGTTTATCATGGCAACCATCACTCCACATGTTCCTTATGGACAGTACCCATGTTTATAAACCTGGGTACCCTTTCTGTTCCTTCCTGTTCTGTTGTTCAAAATTTCCCCTCATCTGCTCTAATGGAAGTCTGTGAACTGGTTTACCTCTTTGTAATATTTCTTGGTTGGTATAATTTACTAAATATCTGCACTAGAAAACACTCTTCATAGGACCTCGAGAGGGGATGGATGCAAGTGAATGGGGGAAAGAGCGTGAAAGTAGACTTGTCCTGCTTTTCAATTTTAAGGTGAAGTGTTTGTGAATGTAAAAAGGAGCTTTTAGACAAGATGTTCTAAAAGCAGTGTGGCAGGGACATGTAACCATGAGCTTTCCAACAAGCAGAAGCTCATAAGAGCAAATCCTTTTGATATCTAGGGGTTAAGGCTAGTTATCATATGTTTTCATACTATGAGCATTACATTACATTACAAATTCATCTCACCAAAGTGCAAAGGAACTCAATCACAGTGCTCATCAGTTTAAGGTGATTGGTTATACTGCAAGACAGTGCACTGGAGGTCCTAATGAAATGTCTGAGACATGCCCTTTTAATATCATGGTAGCATGGTTTAAGCATAACAGCAACCCTTAGAATCAGGCCTGCTCAGAATGGTTGGTCTGTGCTTATTCTTTCTAAACACACCCCTTCTCCCAAAACTGTCCACAACAGATTCTAGCCAATGAGCATTAACCTCTTTCATCACATCTCACATCACA
The DNA here is from genome assembly GCA_036984385.1 of Crenuchus spilurus. Lineage (NCBI taxonomy): Eukaryota > Metazoa > Chordata > Actinopteri > Characiformes > Crenuchidae > Crenuchus > Crenuchus spilurus. The sequence goes on from BRDA01091851.1 coordinate 24,945, forward strand.
TTCTTTCATCACATCTCTACACTTTGTGTTACATGACAGTTTAAATAAACTTTGAGCCAACTTGGCATTGAAGAATCCATTCTTTGGGAGTCTCCCAAACACTACATCCATATTACTATTTATTTATAGTGTTGCTTGCATCAGTGTTATGTGGTTAATAATGCTGATTCAAGTCACAAAAAAACACCAACCAGAACTAGACAGGCAGCGATCAGTATACACAGAGCTGCTGTAAGTCAAAAAGCCTGTATACTTCATGTGAATCTCTTTAAAATCAGCAGAAAGTTCAAAGCTGAGTTAGCTTCTTATTTATATTTCCTACCAGTGAAACTAGTGAAGCTTGGGATCAAAGGGTTGCCTGTTTGAACCCCTGAACAACAGGACATGGATGAAGTGCCCTGGACCAAGGCACCTATCCCCCTACTGCTCCCCCAATCTGATTGGCTGAGACACATTTTAGTAGTACTGATATTGACAATAACGGCATTCTGACCCAAGCTCTTTAAGTAATACTCCACCACATACACATAACCTAGCAACAATAACTCAGCTTCCAGTTTACTCCCTTGTCTGTCTACTCTCATGTGGCTTGACAGCTCACCTAGGTCGAGTCACATCCAAGGCAAGAAAGATAGGAGCTTTGATGCTATCCCCCAATATAATTTTATAATTCACACTCACTTATTATTTACTAGTATTTATAACATATCATTACAGTAATATGACTAAGCCATTTTATCACTGAGACACTTTAATATGTCCTGTAAACTATCACTGCTAATAAACATTCAGAAGTTTACACAATACAACCCTCCTATTTATCTGGACAATCTGTTGTTCTGTATATTTTACATATTTATATATTTTCTACCTATGTGTATAGATTCACTATTTATATGTGACCCCACCAGGGAAAACCAGGCCAAAGTCACTTGGCAACTTATTGAGATATTATGTCAATATCATGTCACTCACATTACAGACAACACTTAGCCACTCAGTATTATTGCTGTAAATAAAAGATAATAGTCTCAGATATCTATCGGAGTACATATTTTGATCAAATACAAAACTTAAATTCACAAAAAAATTGTTTTGAAAAAAAAAGAATGACTTTGACCTGGTTTTCCCTGGCGGGGTCACATATTTTCTGCTTATATAAAGTTTAGTGAGTTAAATAGTGCTTTTCTGCTGCTGTAGAGTACTTACTTGTCCATCACAAGCAATTCTTGACATATTGTGCATATGTCAAACATTGAAACTTATAAAGATAAAAAAGAGAAAAGAACTACGTAGTGCAACTATTTCCACACAAAAAAAAGAGATGAATGAAAGAAAGCATTCAAGTGGTTTAAAACCCAAATAAAAGAGAGAAAGGAAAAACAGGAGAGAAAGTTAAACATCATGAAATAGGACATAAGGTTCTCCTGTATAGTTCTTTCTTCTTTTTTTTAAAGACACACCGGAAGTTCTTCACTTCCGCATTAGCTCAACACTGTCTCACCTGTGCTGGAAGTAAGTTGAGCAGCATTTGAGTCCCACTTGGGTGGTGTTTTCTCTGTCTTTCTGGTGTTTTCCCTTGCACCTGTATCATCTGTTAAGTTCAATCAAGCCACATTAAGTGGCTATAGTTTTAAGATTGGCCTCCAAACACAGTGGCCTGGGTTTGATTATTGGCCCACTTATTGAGACGCTACATTACAGTATGAACACCCTGTACATTTTATCAACTCAACTGACTTTGTATTTCTACAATTACACATTGTAGTCCATCTGTTTCTCTGTATACTTTGTTAGCCTCTGTTCACCCTGTTCTTCAATAACCAGGACAACCACACAGTTAGTATTGTTTGGATGGTGGATCATTCTCAGCACTACAGTAGCACTGACATACTGTTTATTGGGCTGGTGTAAGTGGATCAGACTCAGCAGAGCTGCTGGAGATGATAAACACTATATTATCTCACTGTCCACTCTATTACATACATCTTGTAGATGTAAAATCAGAAACAGTTTGCTGCACAGTTTGTGTTGGTCCTCTAGTCCTTAACTGGTGCTCACAGGACTCTGTTGGTTGGATAGTTTTGGTTGGTGCACTATTTTTCCCATGGAAGCCTATACCAACAGAGGGAGAACTTGCAAACTCCACCCAAATAGGTACTCAAATCCAAGATCTCAGGGCTAAGAGGCAAATGTGCAAACTGTTGTCATGTTAAATTATTAGAACAAAAATGAATAGGGGATGACCCCAAACTTTTGAGCGGTAATGTGTATATTAGCCCAGTTTTCTCAATTCCATCTGACCATAGAACATGGTTCTATTAAGTTTATGCTTATCTTATATCACCTCATTTATATACCCGAGTAAAACAGGAAGTTGTTGATTGCTGAAATTTCCCAGACACTCCAGATCATCTTAAAGTTAAAGCCAGACCCTTTTGAAAGTCCAAAGAATTGGGAGGTGCTAGTGTGGTTGTAGTGGGTCCTAGTTTTTGTCAGAAAGGGGTGGGTAAAAAGCAGGTTGGACATGAATGAATGAGAGGTGGAATTATGGTGTCCGTCTCCCAAACATATATAAGTAGAAAAATGCTTTAGTCACATTTTGTTTCTAAGAAGTTCAAGGGGTGCCCAAACGAGGTCTTTTTAAAAAACTATTTCTTGGTTAGTTTTATCTAGAATACATTTATTCCAAATAAATCTTGTATTCTGCCCCTTTTTGCATGATAGTTTACCAAAGGTAGACTTTTTTTCCAACAGAGGTGTCAGTAATTGTGGAAGAGACTATATCTCAAAGCAACAGTTGCTATTCTTGGAATTCAGAGTGCCAGCAAATCACTCTGCTCAGTCTTTGTAGGTGTTCAGTGATGCCAGTGGAATATCACAGGCTAGCACACCTGGAGGGAACTATACTCTAGATGTGTTTAACGCCTTCATGTATGAGATAAGAGCATGACTCGGGATTGATTCCACCTGCGTCTCATACTGACAAGCCTTGATCAGGATGGATAAACACCTCCCTTTTTGTCTCTCTCTTCTTCTTTTGCTCACCTCTCTCCCTCCCTCCCTTTCTCACTGAACTCCATAGTCAGCACAGGCAAGGCCACTAGAGTAGCCTGGATCAATTCGCTGCACTTTATCCTATTATTAAAAGCTAGCCTGGGGGAGGGTGAGCCGGTCTTTCAGAGAGAGAGAAAGAGAGCTAGAGTGAGAGAGAAGGGAGGAATAGAGGCTCTTTAAAAGGCATTAAGTGACACAGTCTCATTATGACAGGCTCCAGTGCCTGCCTCATCGCTGAGATAAAGAGGCCCAATAGCGAATTTACTTTTCCAATTGTGTTATTTAAATGTGCGATGACTGGGTCTTGGCAGCGTAAACAGAGCGTCTTTAATAAGCCCGGACAGTACGTGTGATAGAGACAATTGCGTGAGGTATGAAAAGCACTTCATCACTGCCACATTTGGGCAGAATTCAATTTCAGACGCTGTCCGCGCCTCCCCTTATCTGCTTCTTCCAGCAACCGGCCGCATGGCAGATAGTGATAGCAATAATATTGCTCAAAAAACAGAGAGAAAGAGGAGAGTCCTGGGAGGAAAACATGGGAGTTACATGGAATAAGCAGCGGAGGTGGAATGGGACAGAGCTGTTGTGGGATGTGCTCTCTGTGGACTGTCAGACCTGCATGATGGATCACCATGTCTGCTCCTGCTCCTGTCACCCTCACTGCTGTCTATTTACAGTCCTGCCACTCGGAGGCCCATCTGCTTTAAATGCCAACTCGAGTAAACTCAGGCTATATTCATATTACATTCACATTACAAGCCTTATCGCTCAGTTCAGAATTATTTTTGCTCCAATCTGATCTTTCTGCCTCGTCAGTTTATAAGTGACTTATACCAGACACATAAACACAGCTCTGCCCTATATCATACACATAAATAACATGTCCATCACATTTCAACTGTTATGACAATGATGATTATGTGGTCATGTGTGGTAATGTGTGCTCACAGAAAACATAAACCTTCATATCATGTAATTTTATAACCAACATAGGATGACACTGTATATAAATAAATTACTTTAAATCTGATTCTATGTAATCCCGTATTATACGAGGGTCAAAAATGAGTCAAAAATGATGCACACTTTAGTTACAGTATATTATCTTCTGTTGGTTGCAACACTTTATGTACTAGGTCACTGTCACCATAAAAACTTTTGAATGTGTTACGTCAGTTCATTTATGACTGCAGTGCAACAACAATGGCACCCCACTTATGATTCTCAGAAAGAACAGCAGGGTGCAGTGATTTGTTGTAGATGCCTTTGGACATCTGCACACAACTAGTGAATCAATACTATAAGGAAGGAGAAAGTTTCTTTAAAAAATCATTAGTGGTAATCAGACATCAATTAATCACTATGAGTAAACAGCAGAGTTTTGAATGGAAACATCCTAATTCACTGACCAAGTAAAAGTTCAAAATTTAAAAAAAATTTATGTTGACAGTTTTCTGGGTCCTGAAAGAAGCCAAAAGAGGACAGAGATTCATGTTTGATGGAGAGGTGAAGACAGAGGTGCATTTGTGGCATTTTTTAAATGAGGGAATATGAAAACTTGTTGATAAACAGACAAAATGTATTGAAAAACAAATTTGTCTTATCAGAAAACCAATGAAAATAAATTCAGCAGTCAGAGTGCATCATTTTTGACTCACCCTCATATTTAGGCAAAAATTCTATTTGTCACTTTTGCATCTGAAATGGCAAAGATCCAATTTTTTGCCTAAATGTCACATCTATATTTTTCACAGCCATGTAAACACAAAAATAGGAAAAAAATGAGTCACTTTTATATGTGGTGTTATCTATATTGAACATCATTTATTGAGACTGATGGCATGTATTGATACTGTATTGAGAATGATCATATCAAAATGTATGTGAACCAATGTGGCAAGAGCTTTGAGAGTGCTACCTTAAAAGCATACATTTGGACGGATTCTCACAACATCATGACAATCCCAGGATGATGCTCCTTGTTGGTTTTTGTTTGTAGCCTTTATCACACAGAAACTACTGCTTAATCTACAAGGACAGATAGAGGGCGCTCATGAGTGCATCATTGAACCGTCTCTTATAAATTAAAAATAAAACATCCAATCATCACAAGTGCTCCAACTGGGGTCGGGCTAATTAGGGATTGCTCTGCACATAATGTTGCTAATTTTGAAATTGTCAATATGCATGTTGTTTCAAGCCAAAAGTGTGTTCATAATAATATCTAACGTAATCTCAGAAAAAAGATACTAGACCATCAATGGGGCTCTACCTTTCCTGCCATTGAAGTGTATAATATCTCCCTTTTCAGTGTCTTTAATTAATTAATTAATTAAGGTACATAGTTGTACCATATTCTTCATATATATTGTACCATAAATAGTTGTAATTTAATTATTCTATTTTGTATTGATGTCCTGCCTCCATCCATTTACATTTATTTTACTGTTTAAAATAAACAGTTATTGAAATACACATATGCTCCTTCCTGATGAAAAAAATGAATGTAGAGACATTAAGAACCATGTTTTACTTTTAATATTTACATTACAATACTTTTTTTCTGACAGTGTACTTAAGAACAATGAATGTGATCATCAAGATAGAAAATAAAAATCCTAAACAGAATTGATTTTATAATGTGCAATATGATCTTTGCCTAAAAATGGAGACATGAATGTCCCTTTGAAAGCAGAAGCTTCTATGGTTTACCTGTGAGGGTAAACCACTATGTTTGGGCATGGTGTTGTTATTGATCAGTGTGCACATGTATGCGGTTAGTGGCTTAGTGAGTCTGCGACTGAAGCTGTGGTTTGTGTAATTGAAAACCCCCTTCACAACGTTGCTTATGCTAGGACAAAGAGACCACTCAGCTTGCCTATAGGCTTTTAATGTTCATCAAGGGCAATGCACATAACCTTGGTTATAAATGCCCACAAGCACTATCTAGCATTCTTGTTATTGGCATTCATAAAATGTCAGGAAATTGAGAAAAAAACTGCTTACCAGAAAGACTCCAAAGAATCACCAAAGGCACAGAGAAATTAAAGGCGGACCAGAATGAAATCGGCTTGCTTCGGTGCTGTTTAAGAGGCAAGCGGGAGACGGAAAGTAGAACAACTTTGCATTCGTCAACTTTGAACCTATTGCCTTCAGCCCAGCTTGTGATTATTAATCCTATTCATCTCCATTCTTCATACGCCGTGTTTCCCCTCGCTGTCTTCTTTCTGGGGCAAGGTGGCTTTAATGTTGATGGAAAAGCTGAAAATGAAGTAGCGTGGAAAAACGCTCCACAACAACAGCTGTACAGCTGACCTTCCCAATAAAGACTGATGAGATGAGTGTGTGCATGTACATAAGCAAGAGATCGACAAACTGCAATTGTGTTTAGCCACTCCATGCAGATTTGTATCCTCCTGTGCTTGGAGATGGCCTGCAGGCTTTCCCCCCTTTACACTAGTCTTAGATGGCTGTAGATCATATCAAAGAGGAAGCTGCTCAATAGGAGTCAGAGAGGCCTTCATGTCTGAACATTTTTCTCCAAATGCAAAAGCATTGGCTGGTATATTTGTTGCTGTAAGTCACCTTGATTAGATTTTTGAATATCCAGAGTGTAGTTTGAAGTATTTCTCTATTATTTTGCAGACCATAACTTGTGCATTCGTTTATGGACTTTGGCAGACATATTTGACCCATTCTGTTTATCTTATTCCAAAAGGAATTTCCCATTTGTCATACTTCTTTACAACATTGCTGTTTAAAAATGATGTATGACCCATTATATCTTGGCAAGTCAGGCTCTCCTATCAGCCTTTCAATGTACAGGATATCAAGTTCCACCACATCAATAGAGCTGTTGCTGATAAAATCTATGTGCTTGCATAGATTCTAGACAATAGACCAAATCTTATCGGCCATTCTGAGAGACATGAAGAGTCTTCTGCCCTAGCTGATTTTTCATTGAGTGATGGTTGAAAGCTCTTTTTTTCTAGAGAACCCAACATGCTCTGTATGTGCCATCCTTTTCAGTTTCTTATCATAAAGAGATCACAACAAACAAATCCCAAATTTGTGAGATGATTAGAAAAAAATCTCTTTTTTCCCTTCACATTTGACAACTGATTTCCTTCCATTTTTAGAGCGTAATGGCATCTGCTACACAAGACAGATTCTGTTTCTTTTTCCCCCTCAAATCAGCAAGCATAAAGGCCCTGTGATTAGGAGAGAGTGCCTCTCGGGCAAGTTCAAATATTTCCTTCCAAGATTGAAACAATTTTAGCTCCTATTCAAAAGCTGCACAAATGAATCGATTAATAATGCCTCTTTTTCTACCTGCTAAAGCTGGTTATTTCATGTGAGCTTTTATGCAGAGGTGATTTGGTACCAGGGTACCAGGTAATTTGTTCCTAATTACCTAAAAGGCTTGTTCTACCTGTGGCGTTGGGTAGAATGGCAGCCAGAAGTGAGCAAAGGCCTCTTGCTGGGTGCTGATAAAGAAAATGCTCAGCATAAGGTCGACAAGCCGCAGTTTGTCTCTAATCACTATTATTGGGAGGTGTTCACTTTGTGACGTCTGTTCTGGACCAATTGGGCAATTTGACTTTAACCTCAGAAATATTAAACTTTAAACTTTTACTTTAAAAACTTCTCCATCACCAAAAATCATCTAAGTGATAAACTGGATTTTACTGTAAGTGTCTTTTGATGCAGTTCATCACCAGTATATTTATGAGCTTGAGACACTTGATATCATCCTTTAAATGCTATGCTGGTGATGGCAGCCTCCATGATGCTGCTAGAAAGTTTGTAAAAAAAAATAGCAGAAATTTCTGCAAATTTTTACTAAAAATATAAAAATAAACCAATAACACAATAGCAATCAGGATTATTTTGCTGAAAAATAAATAAAATTTGTTTTTATTCCCCCACTTGCCTTGTGTAGAGATCACTCTGGTGCCTATGGGCAGCCATGGGCTTGTGGACTTGTGAATTGAAAGTCACTGGTTCAATCCCCTGAACTGACAGAATATGACAGAGTGCCTTTGAGTAAGGATTCTAACCCCTAACTGCTCCCTGGGCTGCCCACCATTGTGTATGTTCAGTGTACAATGTATGTGTACTTCACTGCATGGATTGGTTAAATGCAGAGGTCAAATTCAGCTGTGTGGAAAGACATTGGCCGATGTGACACTTTCACCTTGACCTCTGGTATCTGGTACCAAGATGTTAGCAGCAGATCCTTTAAGTCCTGTAAGCTGAGAATTGGAGCCACTGTGTATTCGACGTATTGGTGCAGCAAATCCCACAGATACTTGATGGGATTGAGATCTGGGGAATTTAGAGGCCAAATCAACACCTTGAACTTTTTGTCATGTTCCACAAACCATTCCTGATTCCATTCTTTGCACTGTGTGCTGAAAGATGCCACTGCTATCAGGAAATACTGTTACCATGAAGGGGTGTATATGATCTGCCCCAATGTTTAAGTAGGTGGTAAAGTAACATCCTCATGAATGTCAGGACCCAAGGTTCCCCAGCAGAACATTGCCCAGAGTATCACATTACCAGCTTGCCTACATCCCAGAGTACATGCTGAGACCATCTCTTCCCCAGGTAAGTGACGCATCCTCACCTAGCTGTCTACCTGACGTAAACAAAAATGTGATTCTTCAGATCAGACTTTCTTCTACTGCTTCATGGTCCAGTTCTGATACTTCATATGCCTTGTGTACAGACTTTTGGTGGTGGACAGAGGTCAGTGTGGCCAATCTGACTGGCTATGCAGCAAGCTGTTCTGCATTGTGTTCTGACACATAGCCAGCATTAACTTTTCCAGCAAATTGTGCTACAGTTGATTTTCTGTGGGATGGGACCAGATGGGCTAGCCTTCAATCCCCACGCGCATCAGTGAGCCTACAAAATGAATTCTGGATATGTTTCTTGGAATATGTTACTGAATACTGAATTTAGGACAGTGAATGAAACTGAATTAATTTATTTATGCTGTTAAGAACCTTAACCTTCCAGCTGCTGCTATACCACAAAACTCTCCAGCTTGTGTGTTTGTGTGTGTGTGTGTGTGTGTGTGTGTGTGTGTGTGAGAGAGAGAGAGAGAGAGAGAGAGAGAGAGAGAGAGAGAGAGAGAGAGAGAGAGAGAGAGCAAAGGGATTTAGAAAAATGTAGAATTAGAGATAAGAGAGGAAGATGTTTATGCCTGTATATAATATTTGCTTGGTGCAGGCTTTAGCCATGAAGCAATTCAGGAAGTGGTAAAGAACTGTGACTACATTGTAATCCTGATGAAATTAGAGTGAGATGAGCATGGAGCAGGTGCAAGTACGCTGAGCGAGAGTGAGATAAGCACAGCCATTTACTGTAATAACACAGTGTACAGGCCTGGAGTACCGTCACAACCGAATCAAGTGTGTGTACTCGTGTGTGTCAGTATTTATAATGAAATACCAGAAGAACTGTTGGGTTTTTAACAAAAGGTATGATCTACCTCTTCCCAAAGGCAGCATGTTGGTTTGAATGCTAACTGAGATTACTGTAGTGTTGCCACCTAGTGGACCAGTTGGTACAGGACAAGAAGGAAATGTTGGCAGTAAATAGTATCAACACAAATGTTAATAATAACAGAAAGATAGATGTCATCTGTACTCTTTCTTGTTTTCAGGTAAGAGAGTGTAGGTGTGCATTTGTGTACATTCGGTGTATCTCTTTTGATATATGAACTATTATTTTTTGCACACAACCACACACATTCTGCTCTGGTTGGTTCCTCAGTTTTTCGCCATGAAAATAATAGATGAGTGTAGCTTTTTGGAGCTATTGATTGCATGCTTTTATGGTATTACATCTTTGGAACTGCTCAGGTTGAGTGCAGGGAAGACAAATTGGCTTTGGGAAATAAGTGTAAGCATTGCCACAGTCAGCCTGTTAGCTGGATTGGATTGAGGAGTCCAAAATCTCCTTATGGACTGATCTCTAATACAGTACAAACTGCAGACTTAGTGAATACTTGCACACACTACTACACAAATGAAACATTTGCAATGAATGTGGTGTTTAACTTCCTTGGATCCACTGCTGGATCCAAACTTACATTCCTGACTCCTCACTATGAACCCTATGAATAATAACTCATTAAGAGACTTTACATTGTTTTCCAGTGTAGGTCGTAGCTTTCCTGTCACTGAGATGGGACTGTGAAGGGCCTGTTTTCAGGAGTTAGTGAACATAATTGTAGGAAATTCTGTTGTAAATATATTTTCCTTCACTCACACTTTCTTATTTCCAGACTTTTAGTTTTTTACTGCTTTAAGTGAAGAAGTGAAAAGAAAAAAAATAAGATCCTTTCTCCTGATTAATGCATTTTTGTTTTGCATCATAATTGATAGATCCAGAATTGATTGCTCACACCATGTTGGTGGGGGCAGCCATGGCCTGGTGGTTAGGGATCTTGTGACTGGTGGTTAGGTGTCTTGTGACTGAATGGTCGCCAGTTTGATCCCCTGGCAGCTCGTGATTGAAGTGCCTTTGAGCAACGCACCTAACCCCCATCTGCTCCCTGGGTGCCATGGATAGGGCTGCCTATCACTTGGGGCAAATGTTCTTAGAGTCTAGTGTGTTCCCTAGTGTGTGTTTCAGTGCATGGATGGATTAAATGATGAGGTCATATTCCGATGTGTGCTTCTGAATACTTTCCATGACCTTACACAGCTTGCTAGTGTCATCCAAGCCAAGAGATGTTATTCCCACTATTAGTTAGGTGATAATATGACTATAATAACTATATTTACATACATTATATTTTATTATATAATTACATATATTTACACACACACACGTATATATATATATATATATTTGAATTTGCTTTATATGATAGTCTTACAAATTATATTCTTGCATAAACTTTTCTGATCTCTTTGAAATCAATCGTTTGTAAAGCTACACTGGATTCGAACCAGGAGCTGTTTGAAGAGATCTAATTTAACCCAGTTTGCCCAGTTTGAAGACTTTAAAAGGCACATGAGACAAACAAAATAAAAGTGCAAAGTGGAACTAACTAGCAAACAAAGCCATTACCTGAGTCCTCATCCCCCTGCTGCTCTCTGTGAGTGAGGTCTTACAGGTGACCAATCATCTGCTCCCAAAGGACATTGCGCTTTTTAGGAACAGCTGGTCACTTAATTGGCTGAGAAGTCTCTCTTTCTCTCTCACCGTCTCTCTTTATCTCTCCTTCTCTCTCTCTCTTATCTTCACCATTATGTGGTTGGAGGCTTGGTAGAGCCCCCTGGGCATGGATTTTGTGAATGTTCCGCTGTTTAAGCCGTTGTTTGGCTTATTAACTCCCACAGTCCTCAGAGACCAGAAGACTTCTGTCTGACATTAAAAAATACCAGAGTCTCTGCACCACACTCTCTCTTACACAAACTAATTGTGCACATTCACAAACAAAACTTTTGTCCTCCAACCACACAAAAAAGTACTTTTTATAGGTTAATTTTCTGGTCACCAAATTAACTGTAAATTAACAGCAATTTCTGAAAACTCTTTTGCTGCACTGATTCTTTGTGGGCGTTCTTAGATAGTCACACTAATTACGTCTCTGCTTTATGAGGGCACCAGCAGATCACACATGCCGAGCTATGTTGTGGTTGATTAGGCTTTGCATGTACCATTTGGCACCTGTATACCATGCTAGTCATATCATATTACTGACACAGCTAAAGTAATCAGCTAATTTAACTGGGAATTGTTTATCTGTGAATAAATTTCAGCAGGATATTTATCTCTGAGTTCAGTTTCAGACTTTTCTGTTTTGATTTTATAAGCCCCAAGTTTGTCTGTCTGTCATTGGAGTTGGTTATTTATTTAGTTTAGGACTGGAGCTGAGAGGCTAATATTGCTAACAAACATTAGAAATAGCCACCTAAATAACCCAGTTATTTCTGTAAAAAAACTCCCAACATAAGACTGAATATTTTTTAAACCCACATTAGAAATTAATAGAATAAATGCTATAATGTGAATGTACTAAGTCTTAGTTTCTATCACAACATCTCATGAACACCAAACTGGGCTAATGTCCCAAGTTAGGCTAATTTAGCTAGCCACATCATGCTTTTAGAGTATAATTCAATTATACTACATTTAGAAATGTATAGAAACAATACCTGGATGTGGTTTGAGAGTTTTGGTGATGTAATTTCATGAAAATGTTTGGGCTATTTAGGTGACTATTGAGTTCTAGTGATTGTCATCAAGGTTAGCCTGGCAGTCCCAGTTCTGAACTACTTTTTTGCTGCTTTATTTTTTAACTCTCCCTTTAACTTATAGAGCTACTAAAGCAAATACAATTATTAATGTATTAATCAGTCAATACATTAAAATGTGCACATGCACACACACACACACACACACACACAAACACACACACACACACACACACACAAAAAAAAGATTTCAGGAGAAAGAAAAAAAAACATCAAATAAAAAATTTAAATATATCAAATAAAGAATTGAAATATAAGGTTGATCCAAAAGCTCATGCACACACTCACACACACACACACACACACACACACACACACACACACACACACACTTACTCTCTATATATGAGTGTGATGTTGGCCTTGAACACCTGAATTTGTTATTATCCAATTTGATTAGTTGGCAGTGAGGGGTTAGTATAATTTGATGATGGCAGGGTGTTCCATTAGTAAAATGGAGAATATGGAAATGATGCTCTCCCCCCACCTCTTACAATTTCTGTTATCATCTACTTCAGTCCAAACAGACTCACTTTGAATCTGAAAGTACTTTGTGCCTTTAAAACTACTTCTAATATCCAGCCTTGTGATTGCTCATGCCATGCATTTCTTAGATGAAAGAAAAATAAAAAGAATTGCAATTGCAATTAGTTTTCTATAACAGTGAGAGACTCTGCGCTATTAATGTCATCTGTGTGCAGCAGGTTCTGTACGAGTGAAATGAAGAAGTGAAATGCTCGCTTATTAGAGCTAACCTGCATGCAGCCATTTCTCAACATATTCTTTTTTAAACCAGTGCTACCATTGCCATTATAGTGAGGATTTGACCAAAAACTAATGCCTGTTTTTAGAATTCTGTCTGAAAATGTGTTGGCTTGCTGATGTGGTTTATTACACTGTATGGCATACACTGATCAGCCACAACATTAACACTACTATTAGATTACATTGTAAGCAAACACTCAATTCCCAAGGGCATTGTGCTGACAAATGACAGTTAGTTATGGCCAGGCCTTTTTTACGACTACCTTTTAACAAGAAACTCAAAAGATAACTCCTGCTAAAAGTCTTCCCCGAAAGGGAAAATTATGTATTTAGCAATGGTGTCTGGTAAAACATATTTTATGTGGGCTGTTTGAGCCATATTCAGTCAGTTTCTGCAACCATCCCGATATTATTTAACACAAACTTTAGGATACCAGAGCTCTGTGAAAAAGTCAGTAACTGTCCAATTGGCATAAAAAAATCAGCAAATAGTTGATGAAAACTGTCATTAGTCACAGAAAAATGTATAAAAATATAAGGTGTGTGTTAGATTACTAACTGTGTCTGGATCAGAAACACATAAAAAACTAAATATTAGACATTTCTAGAGTCTGTATTAAATGTTAATAACATCAGATGTTGCTAAAATGACTTAATGACTCTGCTGTAGTGATAAATTGAGCATCCTTTAGGCAATAGATTCTGACACTTTCTCTGACTGGGTGATATTCCTGTCACCTCAGAAGAGAGAGAATGAACTAGAAAGCTAATTTACCCCCAATGTATGTTGCAAGTTATTGTGCAAGTTTAGCAAGTACTTACTTAAATACGTAGGTATTAATTTTTCCACCACGGAAGGCGACACCTAGGTGTTTAGGTAAGTTTGAGCTAAGAGAGGCTAACCATGGCTAACATTATTTTGCTGGGATTGTTTGTTATTTGGGACAAATTTATATGGCTGTGGAGGCAAAACTAAATTACACAAAGACTCACCTTTGTGGGTGCATTGTGCTGTGAACTTAAAAACCTTCAGTAGAACACAAAACATCTGAAAAGGAAGCAGAAAACGAACCTTTATGTTCAGTTAGCTCTAATGGACTGGTGAGTGTTGTGTTCACTTAAATATTTTGCTGAGCTGGCTGTATGCATATGAAATGGATGAGCTTGTGTTGTAGGATTTGTGGATCAGAACTTGTGGGACTTGTGGGTTTTGTTGGCAGCAGAATGTGTTGTAGCTTCAGTGAACACTTTTTTGAATTCCATACATTGATTTATAGCATTTATTGGTTTTGTGAGTTAAGCCGGAGTCCCTGCTTTATGCACTGCATGCCACTGCTATAATAGTACAGGATTTGGAAATTATGTTCATTTTATCAGCTCCACTGACCATATAGGTGCTTTTTGTAGTTCTACAATTACAGACTGTAGTCCATCTGTATGCATCCTTTCATTCTGTTCTTCAATGATCAGGACCACCAAAGAACAGGTAAAGTAGAAACAGTAGCTCATCTGTTGCTGCACAGTTTGTGTTGGCCATGCTTCATTGGTGATCACAGGACACTACCCACAAGACACTGTTGGCTTGATACTTTTAGCTGACAAATTACTAATTGCTTCTCAAAAATTGTAATGGGATTACTTTACTTGACAAAATAATCTCACTCATTACTTTACTTCTGGATTATGCTACAAAACCAAAACTGATCTGTATTAAAATGCAAAATAACTCAATCTCAGTGAGTATTATATTTAAGTGGATCCTCTAGTCTGAACACAATGCATTAAGGTCTGCTTGATTAAAATCAACAGATAAGGCTTACTACAGACCCAGAAAATAGAATGTTAACAGCTGAAACACTCAAAAAACAATTATCTTTTTGAAACAAGCTTAAATACACAGCTGAAGTTAGCATTTTATTTATAAGCATAATTGACATCCACATTCCACCTTAAATGGTGCAGCAGAACATTCAAGTGTCTGCCATTTAAAGTGGAATGGAAAATTAAAAAATATAAATAAAATATGTCAATTCTACATTTGAAACTGGCCTGTTTTGGCAATGTAGGGACTTTTGTCTTGAGCTTTATTCCTTTAACCATATGTTTTTAATATAAGCATGATTACAGCCAAATTGGAGCAATTGGAGTTTTCTGTTTAATTGACTACAATACGCAGGCAGATACACAGTACCACCATAAGGTCAATATTATTAATAATAATAATAATAATAATAATAATAATAATAATAATAAATATTGATAACTATTGATAACTATTGAACTATTGATAACTATAAATAATAACTATTACATTTATTATGATAATAAATCTATAATCTATAAATAATAATACAATAATAAAATTTATATTAATCATTAATAATATATTAATATATTATTACATATTATTAAAAATAATAAACTGTTAAAAGCATGTAGCATAATATTATCACCCAATCCTTTTCAGTCAACTTCACTTCAGCTCATTATCACCAATGTTACACTTATGTTTGGGATGTATGGTCAGTAGACCTCATTTACACAGAATTATATCTCATTTTTTAATTATATCTGAATATCTGAATTATTTTGATATTAGTTAAACTTAGAGGCATGTAAATAGATGGCTTATCACAGACTGGTAGACACATGCACACAGACTCAAATGTTAATGTTTATTAATTTTATTGTTAAACCTCTGATATTAAAATACATCTAGCTGACAGAAGAAACACTCAACATGTAAACAACGTACAGGTGAAAACGGAGGCTGAGGGAGTGACAGTGGCGATGGCCATTCACACGTTAGCAAGAAATGGCAGAGCCAATCAGTGATCTTGTGGGCAGCCTAAAGGGAAACCTAATGCTTGCCCAAGTACATTTAATATAGCGTAACATCGCATTCAAGTGAACCGAACAGAATAGGGAGAGGGCGAGACTAGTTTGTGGAAGAAACACTTTTAGAGTAAAACTAAATGTTTTTGAAATTTTGCACGTACATGTTTTTTAAGTCTCAAAAAGAGGACATGTCTGGGTAAAAGAGGACATCTGGTCACCCTACACATAAATAAATGTGTTCTCTTGAAGACAGGTAATGTAAGTGACAGTATTTTATTATGTAACTATAATGTAATCATTTTAACTGTAATGCTTTATGTGATTACAGGAAAAAAGTAATTACATTACTGTAACACTTTGCTTTATTCTTTATTACCCCCAACATGTCAGATCAGTGTATACCACTAGCATAGCAGCCATTGCTTGAGGGTATTGTTAATACCATGTAGCTGTAGTAGCTGTTTTACATCAAATGGACTGTATACATTTTTACACACAGTAATTTTACTTTTAGCTTTAGCTTTTGTTCTTGTTAGCATTGCTGACAGGAAAAAAAAACATATTTTCTGCTGATCCTCCATTGTAGTAGTTAATTATGCTAATTATCCTTCTGCTTTTTGAGATAGATCACACCTGTTAGTCTGTGTTGTGTTTCATTTGCTATTATTACTTGGAACCTTCTGGCACCTGCAATCCACGCTAGTCACTTTTTATTGAGCATGATACACTTGAATACTCCAAAACAACAGCTAATTTAAGTGTCTTCTCAGACTAGAAACAAGAATATGTGACTTACGACCTCTTATTGTGGTAGCTTATTTTGGTGTGCTTGTGAGTTGGCATATATTTCCTTTCATTTGCATACATTTTGCTTTGTTGCTTCTATTCTTCATCCATGGGTGAATGGAAGTGAATGGGAATAGGGTTCTAGTTGTAATTTCTCCACTGATTTGAAACACCAGTGACCAGCCTTAAGGTATGGTATATTCATATCAGAGGAGAGCAATAGCAAGAAGAAGCACTGAGCTCTGGCCTTTATTCTTTTTTTGAACTGCATTGGCTTAGTTCTGCCATTGTGCTTTACATAGAGTGTCATGCTTTAGGCATGTGTTTGTCCAGCAAGAAGTGCCTGGAAACCCATTAATATTTCATACATTCATAGTAGGAATTTTGTTCTTTTATTTCTTTCCTCTTCCTTTCTTTTATTAGTCCTTCAGGTGAATGGTCCGCCTGTCGAGCAGAGGGAAAATAAAACAGTAAAAAAAACATTGTAAAAACTGTTCTCAGCATAAAAATAGATGTAGGCTTGCAGTGTGCTTGCAGTATGTTCGTGTTTCAGTTGCAAAGTGCTTTAATAACTGTTCCTACTGTTTGCTGTTTGATCACACGTCCCTGAGGTTTAATTATTCTGTCGGATATTTCTCGCCTAATATTTGTAGCACCGGTTCAGTGAAGTTTAATGGAGGGTGGGCGCTTTTTAAATGGAGGGGGAGGAGTATGATGCGCCAAGCTTTAATGTGATCAATCAGATTTATGTATTCCAAGGACTGACACTCATTCAGACCCATCAGGGAGGAGAATTAAAAGATGTTGAATCAACCTGGTCCTAAAGGAGCTGAGAAAAGTAGCGGGTAGAAAATTCTCCTGCAGGGTCTGAATCTATAAATTGCCCATTTACCATTAGCGACCTCAATATCTGTCACAGCAGTAGAATTATGGCCTTTCAAATGAAAATATCAAGTATTTTATTGAAATAAGAAAATGTCCCCGGGTCCTCCTACAGCAAATGAAATTATGCATGAGCTCTTCATTATGGGCTTTAATAAGTGATCCCACTGCCCACCGCAGACCAGCAGCAAACAGCACCAGAGAGAAATGAGGAATGGCAGGTACTGGACTGGAAACACATGTGTTCACACATACATCCACAAATCCATGCACACACTCAATTTAACCCACATGTTCATTCAAATTTATTTGGCTACAAAACACTTTTTGGGTGTCAAAAAGGTGCATTTTCTGTCAGGGTCTGTTCTATCACTCTCTCTCTCTCTCTCTCTCTCTCTCTTGCACAAGCACACACACACACACACACACACACACACACACACACACTACACAGAATCGACTGTAAGCACACATGTGCTCAGACAGGCAGAAAAAGTCTTGCAGAAAGAGGTCAGCAAAACATGTCTCTCATTGGTATTCATTGGCCTGCAGAAGGCGAGATGGGCATCCCACTCTTCATTTAATCAGCCTCTTATAGGGGGGTCAGAAGAGTGTGGCCCCCCACGTCTCAGAGCGGAGAGGGCTACACTGTCAGGAGAGATTAGGCAGGGACTGTCAAGGTGGACAAGCCAACATGGTATGGAACCTGAAACTGAGCTAAGTAATTGGATTCTTGTTCGGTAAATCGGGGTGTGTGTGTGTGTGTGTGTGCTTCACTTTCTATGTGTTTCTGTGTCCATGAAAGGGCATACAGTATGTGTTATATTTGACGTTGAAGGAGAGCTATGCAACTTTGACAGTGACAGCTTTCATATGCTCACAGTGTTATCAGTGTGCATACAGTAATACTCCATGTCTTTCTCTGTATGAATTTGCATAATTTCTATGTTAAATAGATTCAAAACTAGTAGTAATTGTAATATGTGATTTATAATTATATTACACTAATTGTCACTGTAGGTGCTTTTAGTTTTTTTTTTTTTTTTTGTCTGAGAAATCATAATTTCAGACTGCACAGCACCGAAGGAACTTTATACGTATAGGTTCAGTTAAACTTTGATTTGTACCACAAGAGGTCACTGCTGAAGGTAAATCCTTGTGTCTTATGTTGGATCACTGTCTGCCAAACCTGTCATTTTATATGGATATTTTCTTTTGAGACAACCTGTATATTAATCCCTATATAACAAGCAAGAAATAAACATCAATCAAACAAACAGATACAGTTAATCCTCAGAACCATCAAACATTAAGATCCTTAATCTTTTTGAACCCTAAAAGTCTGCAGTTGCCATTGTTACAACCAGAATAACAAATAAACACAAAGAAGATGTATGTTTTTAAACAAGTGATTTGTAGGATTTGTAACATACTCTATTCCAGACACTGACATTGAGAACGATCATGTAGAATGTCGCTAAATGTTAAATCAGTTTTTTTTTTTTTTTATTTCTTGATTCACACAGGCCTCCTCTAATGCCTGTGAAGTCAAGCCACCACTTCTTTTCAAACTACAGCCAACATGCTCAGAGGAAAGCACAGGATCCCTAGGTTTGATGGATTGCCTTGCAGATGCCTGAGCCAGCTGACATTACGTAGTAGTGCTGGGGAGAGATTGCCATCTTACCCACCCAGAGAAAGCATGGCCAATATTGCTCTCTCAGGCCGCGGCTGCCGATGGCTAGCAGCATGACGTGAGATTCAAACTTGCGACCCTCAGATCATAGTGACTGCACCTTTGTCCCCTGAACCACTCTGGGCCCTTAGAATCAGTGGTGTTTCTACCTTTACAGGGAAACGAGCCTTTAATCTATGTATGCAGTTCACAGTAAACCCGAGATGTTCTCAGTACAATAAGAGACAGGAGGTTGTACTGGACCCTCTGGCTAGCTTTGGAATTTTTAGGATTCGATGAAGTGCCTGTATTTTAAGGGTAACCCTTTAGACAGCACCATTGTAGCTTATGCCTGAAACAGTGAAGTGTGCAATAGGTGTATTCATTCACCATTAGAGAAAACCCTGGACACTTTGACTGGGCAGCAACTCTCAAGGTAGCAGCTCCAATATAACCTTTCAGCCATGACCAGCAAATTGTATTTCATTCTCTTTCTCTTTTTCTCTCGCGCTCTCTATGTCACACACACACACATACACACATACCCAAGAGAATGTAGTCAATGGCTTCACACCATTTACCCTCTCAGTGCTACTGAGACAGGTGTGAGTATGCATGAGTGTATACAGTATATGTGTGTGTACATGTGCAAGCCTGTGTGTGTGTGTGTGTGTGTGTGTGTGTTCGCATGCATGTCAGTGGCACAGAATGAGGGGAAAATGGGAGCTCTACTGAAATGAATCACCTTTTAAAAACTCAGAATGGATTCATCTGCCTCCTCAAATCCCAAGTCCTCGACACACTCCACCATCTATCAGTCAGTCAGATGTTGGGTGGGCTGAGGTGGGGGCGAACAGATGTGATGAGTACAAGCTGTACAGATCTTCTCGCTCTCTTTTCATAATGAAAGAGAGCAGTTGGTGTCTCAATTGCAGTGAAAAAACTAAAAATCACAGCTGGTTTTGCTTGTGATGAAGTCGTATCAGAGCTACAAAACAAAGCGACTCTCTCACAATTAGGACAACTGCCTTTTGGAGTTTGGATCTAAATGACTCTGTCACATTGACTCTGATTGGACACATTTCATGCCTCCCATTCCCTCCCTCCTTCACATGTGCCCCCATTAGGAATATGAGCATCATTTTTCAAACTAAATTGAGCCCTCTTGGAAGCAGTCTGCCAATTCCCCTCTGTATCTCTCGAAATTGTTCGAATATTCGACAGACTTTTCCAGATGGCTGATTGCCTAGCATTCTCATTTTTTCTTTTTTTTTTTTTGCCATTTTCTGCCTTCCTTCCTCCTCATCAGACTCTGCCAACTGGTGTGAAGGGGCCTTCCTCTCCTTTGTAGTCAGCCATTAAATGCTAAAGCCCACAATTTCACCAGATGGTTGCCCTGTCTCCACCCTCTCAGAATCTACAGCCCAAAATAACCGTGTGTGTGTGCATGTGCTCGTGCAAAAATAGGAGACGAAGAAGAAAAAAGCAGCCATCTTTAATCTCTCCGCTGCAGCCCTGATGTTATCTCTTTTCCAAAAGCAATATGCACCAAATCATTTGCTGTGCTCTCCCACATTTGTGTGCAAATAGCCGAATCAATAAGAAGTTTAAAAGACACAACGTAAGCAGTAATAGAGTATAGCATTGCTTTTGATCAAAGTCAGACTCTGGTTGTGTGTAAGACTTCACTTAAGCATTAGTAGGAGGTGAAGCACACTTCATTTTAACTGTGTAAATCTCACATTTTAGCAGCTCCTTACAAGCTGTATTAAGTTCTTATGAAGCCAGATTTTCAGTAATATTTGTTTTGATGTTGTAAATGCGAGGTAGGCAATGCCCAAAAATCTATCTTTACAGCATAATAAGAGATGAAAGCCTATGAAAGCCTGTGTATGAAATAAGATATGCAAGTCATCTTTTGCATGTGTACCATTACATTCTCTTTGAAGTGTGCTTTATTGTTGTACCTAAAACAATTAAAGTGCATATCAATTGCAAATGATAAACATTTGGGCACACCAAAAAGGGAACACTTTTTCAAGAAGGAACTTGAATGCAACTTTCAAAGCTTTATAAATCCTCTGACTCTTCAAACCTTGTCCCAACAATCAACAGCCATATGCTACTCTAAGCAGCTGTTTAGCACTCTGAAAATGAAAATGATGACCACAAAGCATGAGAAGGCTATACGAAAATAGAAAATTATTGTTAGGTAGTGGTTTGTAAAGTAATTGAAATAGCATTTAAGAGGAATAGTGGACATCATGCTAAGGTCTGGAAGACAGAGTCCAGTAAATTTTTCAGGAACAATGAATGAATACGGTTGCTAGAAAAGCAAATCAAAATCATAATTTAACCAAAAATGTACAATTCTAGAGTCATGGTGCACTGCTCAACTGCAGTGATACCTGTACAAAATAACCTTTATGGAAGAGTCATCAGAAGAAAACATTTCCTGCATCCTCACCACAAAATTCAGCAAAAGAAAACTGGCAAACAGGTTTAATATCTTTGGGGAAAAAACAATGTGAATATTGTCAGGCTAGACCACAGAATGAAAGATGGCATACACATGTAGATAAATAATAATAATAAGGTTTAATAAACATTAAGGGGAGAATCCAGGTACACAAGTCAGAATACAGTCCTAAGTCCTATTTGATATAAATAATCAAATAAGCATGATGTATGATTTAACACACATTATGATTTAACACAGGAAAACATCAGAGTTAACACATAGAGATCACAGGCCCTGGCTACTCTAAGGTTAAAATACTAACACAGAACAAGGTCAGATCAAACTAGCATGCTAACTAGGGCTACAGGCTATTACAGCTAGGATGCAACATAAGGCTAAAGGCAAACACAACTAGGATGCCACTTAAGGCTATAAAGGACAGAGACAAAAGGCAAGGTCAACAAAGCAAAAAAAGAATCCAAACACAAGAGGTCAATATACATAGAATAGGCTTTGTAAAGCAATTTCAGTGTTGGGAATATTTACCAAAGAATATTAATGTTATACTTGTATAGCGCCTTTCTAGATACCCAAGGACGCTTTACAATCAGCACACTCCACTTACACACACTCAAGCACACACACCGGCGAGAAGCGGCAGCCAATCGCGCACAGCGTACTGTCAACCGGAAGCGACCGTCCACCTGGAGGACTGCATCGAGC
The DNA here is from genome assembly GCA_036984385.1 of Crenuchus spilurus. NCBI lineage: Eukaryota > Metazoa > Chordata > Actinopteri > Characiformes > Crenuchidae > Crenuchus > Crenuchus spilurus. The sequence goes on from BRDA01091851.1 coordinate 47,416, forward strand.
ACTAGGGGGAAATCACCCAGAACAGAGTGCCAACCATATCTGGGCATACATGCATACATACATACATACATTCATACACACCAGGGTAATTTTTTAGAGTAGCCAATTCACCTGATCTCCATGTTTTTGGACTGTGGGAGGAAACCGGAGTCCCCGGAGGAAACCCACGCAGACATGGGGAGAACATGGAAACTCCGCTCAGATGTGGACTCGAACCCAAGACCTCAGCGCTGAGAGGCGAACGTGCTAACCACTAAGCCACCATTTAATTTATAAAAAGCTTATATAGGTCGCACAAATGAGACACAAGTGCCAATGATCAGAATGTTGGAGGGAGCACTGGGAAGCTGGTAGGTTATAACAGCTGGAGACTACCGAGGTGCATACTTGGGAATGGAGTTCTATATTGACTACAGGGTGACGAAAAAAAATGAGAGAGAGAGGGCAAACGAATGAAAGAGAAAGAAAGAAAATGAGCAAGCAAAACAGAGAGAGAGACAGAGAGAGAGAGAGAGAGAGAGAGAGAGAGAGAGAGAGAGAGAGAGAGAAAGAGAGTGAGAGAAAGAGAACAAGCAGAAAGAGCCTGAAACAGGATTGTAAGAGTTGGGGGCATGACAACTATTGAAGTTAAAGTAGAACTTTTTAGCTACAAAGAGGTACTGTCATGCCCCCCGCTGCAGCAGTCCCAGCTGCAGTCCTCATGCTTGTGTTTTTGTTCCCCATGTTCTGTCTCTCTCCCATGTGTCTTGTTACTATGTGCTATTTGTTAACTTTCACGTCATATCTCTGTGTCCCCACCCTCATCACGTTGTCTTGTCTGGCTATTTTTTAGCACCTGTTATATCTAATTGCACAGCCCTGTTTGTTCCTTTCCCCTTTGATTACATTTGTTATTTAAGCTTCCTCATGACTAAGAGTCGTCATCAGTCATTGAATGTTGTTAATGTTCATGAATGTGTGTACATCTGTTTCAGTTACACCATTGCATTGTTTTGTTTTCAGACACAGTGTGTAGTTTGTATTTCTCAGCCCTAGTGTTCATTACAGGTATGTTTGGAGAAAAAAAGATGTACAATTTTGTCAAAAAGACCACCTCTCCAGATGTTGTATGGAAGTGGATTGATCATGCTTTGGGATTGTATTGCAGAAAGTGGAATGTGGAAAATGTAACTGAATGAGTGAAAAATTAATTCAATGAAATACCGGCAAATTCAGGAATCAGACATGACACCATTTGTAAGCTAAAGGTAAAAAGATGGTGGTTTATATAACAGAATAGTGGTCCTACACATACCTCTAGATAAATAAATGAAAAATCAGTAACATTTATAGTAAAAAACTACCAGCTGTGGTTTGAAAGGTTATCCCTGTAAAATATATGGTCACAATATATTGGACATTACAGTATGCTTTTTTTGCAACTGTACATTGTATATTCAAAAACGATGTCATGCTGACAGTTTGGCTTGGCTCTCACAAGTCCTCAACCAAAACATTGAACATTTTTTGGATATATCTCAAATGAGCAGTGCTTACATTGTGTGTCAAAAAACTTGCAGAACTAGAAGCCTTTTGCAAAGAAGAATGGGCAACCCCCCTATCCAAATTTTTAGTAGCTACATGCATCAAAAACTGCTTCCTGCTCAAATCAATGAGAGCATCCACCCATTATCTTACCCACTTAATCCTGGTCAAGGTCACGGTGAGTCCTCTATCCCTTCCCTGGCACACGCATCTCAAATCATAGATTCATATAATGATAGACAGTGGCATCACCTTGGCAAAGTAAACAGTTGAGTGGCAGTGGCAGTGGATCAGCCCTAGTGTTGCATATTTGATGCATCTGATTTTGATGTAAATGAGCAAGAGCCACTTCCACAGGAAAACAGACGACACTAAAACAAAAACAAAACCAGTTTAACTAACAGTCTCTGAGTCACAGGGTAGCAGACCAAGACATTTTTATTGTCTGATTGCTTCCTTTACTGATTGTGAATTCAGCAGAATTGACATCACGTATACTAAATATAGTCCCCACACTTCAAATCCAGCAAAAGGAAATGGCAGAACAATATCTCTCAACAGAAAAGACCAACGTTCATTGTAAATTCATCACATTTGAAACAATAGCTAACAGTTAGAAGATCATCATGAAAACTAGTACTGCATTGGTATTAAATGCTTATCATAAGTCACACAATATTTATTTCCTTGATGTTCTGTCTTGAGTGTCATGAAATACTGTCAGTCTGCTTATTAACCCATAGAAGGGTTTTGTATTTAGTCACTTCATATGTAGTCAGTTATGTAATTGTGTTAAATTACATGTAAGAACTTTCAGCTGTTATTCATTTGTTTCAATGACAAGAAATGACAACATTACAAATATTAAAGTTGTTTTTAATTCATGACATGATACATATGGCATACTTATGTTTATTTGTGGTCTTCAAATATTAATAGTCAGTTAAGGATACATACAATTAGAGGCACAAAGAAGATCTATAAACAGAAATCAAGAAAATTGATAAAGAGTGAAAATAGCTGATAGAAACCGAGTACAGTTGCATTGCAGAAATGCAATTACTTTGCAAGGCACAGTGGTGTCTGCTTTTGAAGTTTTCCAAATTAGAAAACCGTGTACCCTAAGGTCACTTTGGAGTTTATTTATCTGAGACATGGTTCTCTTCCCCGCTGTATTTCAGGGTTGAAGGGCAAGTCACGGACGTACCCTTTAACATAGCTGACCATCTTCTAGCCTCATTGCTTTTAATGTCAGGCCTCTGTAATGTATGACATGTTCTGTCTCATCTATCTCTCAGTGTCCTGGCTGTCCGGGCCTGGCTGACAGATGCCTGTGGCCCCCGGTACTGCTCTCAGGGCAGGGCCGGTCCAGATGTTAACTGGATGAGGGAATTGGAGGGAGGAGGATGAGGGACACACCTGCCCTCAGGCCCACCTTCCACCATCTAATCTAAACCCCCTGACAGCTCAGACATTTTCATTCCTACTGTCTCATCTCAGCTCAGCCTGTCTGTCTGACTGTCTGTCTTTCCTTTTCTTTCTTTCTTTCTTTCTTTCTTTCTTTCTTTCTTTCTTTCTTTCATCATTAATTTTAGCTCAGTTCTTGTCATGCTTTGTCACATTATTTCTTTCTTTGTTTAGTTCTGCAATTTCCTTTCTTTCTGTTCTTTTTTTGCATTTATTTTCCTTTTTTTCTTTCTTTCTTTCTTTCTTCATTCATTTTACGTCTGTTATTTTCAAGCTTGCACCCATTGTTTGTTTCT